>JBAKBP010029960.1:0-26399 GCA_037953745.1 Lithodes maja | reverse complement strand
ATATAGGGTTAACTGGCATGGGAATAATAACTGCGCAATAGTAGGAACTCAAACAGCAAAAGAAGTACTTCCTCATCAACGAAACAGCCTACTAGGTTTGTGCAACTCAACAACAACCTAGACTAATAAATGCCGTGAATAATAATAATGCATATATAACAGAGAGAGTCTATAATCTAAATCTGGTGTCTGCTAGGCGAATAAAATCTAGCTGGGATGTAGTAGGCTAGGAAACAATGGCTGAGCAAGCGGCTCGTAGCCTAGCGAAGTCCTTAAGGCTGTGCGGCCAAATTACGTTAATTGACGGGGTGCTCTCTTGAGAGATCCAGATCGCTAGTATCTGGTTCTCTCCTGGCGACCCTCTCAAAGTCAAAGAAAACGAGTTAGCACAGTGTTGGGTGGCAGAGGCAAAAGCCCTCACTCGCAACACAGTGCTAAACTCACAAGGTACACAGTCAGAAAGACCACCTAGGCTTCCCACGTCTCCGTTGCGATTGTACAGGTTCAACAAAATCTAGTACACATCGGGAATCACAACACCAGTAGCCCTATCCCAGTCTAGCATTACCTAGACTAGCAGAAAACAGGAACAATAATAATAATACACAGGGAAATGCATATACGAGTGCAACAAACATTAATCAATCCTATTCTAAGTTGACCCTTCCAAAATAGGCTATCTAATAGGCATATATCTCGTGAGAACTCAAGCGATAATACGTTGGCTGACTAACTCTGCACCAACGGGACCATTGAAGTTAAAAAAGGTAGGGAAAAGAGGAGGTAAGAAGGTACGGTAGTAGAGGAAAGTTCACATCAGTCAGAAGAATGTCTATAGTTAGCAAGGGAAATGAGAAGTCGCTCTGCCTAATGAGTTCTGAAGAAAATGTGGCGAGACTTCCCTTTTTATACTCGGCCCTCTAGTGAGCATATCGTAAACAACTAAGGACCGCCCACTGACAATCATTACGTAATTTATCTCTCTCAATCTGGGATAGACAAAGGCTTTCCACGCACTGAGGGGGAGGAGGGAGGAGGGGAGTGCTAGTGAGTTAGGCCCACCTCCCGCATGGCGCACCCACTGACCCCCCGTTACGTAATCTCTCTCTCTCTCCTCTCATCATTACAAATAAGTTTTATACACAATACTTATAACTAATGATATAAAATAGAACTCGTTGACTCAGATGAAAACAAAATACATATTCATAATACTTATAGACAACGGCTCACATGAACTAAGTTAGAAAACTCTACACAGACTACAGCCAAAGTTCCTGCCCTGACGATCCTAGCGAGAGTGGGGCATGACTAGGCGTTCTGTACAGCATGCTCACACTCGACATGCGTCACACCTCCCCCAAGATTTTACTTGCTCAACCCTGAGCTAAAATCTGACACACACAGAACCCCATCAAGCCCCTCACACCCAGCGACCGCATGGCACTAAAACAAAGCTGAATTTTATCACTAAAACACATCTTATTATATAAACAAAAAAAATTCACATTTATAACTCCTCCCACCAATAGCAAAAAAAGACACAATATCATGCTCCCAGAGCGAGCTTACAGCAGCTCAGCCGTTTGATAGTTCGTGGACTACTCAAACTCAATAGGCTATGACAAACTTATACAATTATCTATATAAAAAAGAAAGAGTTTTTATATGATTTTTATATTTTAATATGTTTTTCCCCGGCTGCGCTATAAGGGCAGCCTATTTTCTTCTATACCAAACGCTCAACTCCTGCTTTACGACCCAATACGCTGGGCTACAACCGCGAGCCAACAAGCACCAAGCGCAAAATACTATTCAAACTAAAGCAGGAGGCTACCCGTGTGTCAATCTACCCAGGATCATATACCCTTGAACGACCATCTGCAACCACGTTGTCACAACCGGCAATATGGCGTATGTCCAGGTTATATACCAATAACCTTAGTGACCACCTGGTCAGCCTCATATTCCGATTGTGAAACTGGTCCAAGAACTTGAGAGGGTGATGATCTGGGTAAACTACAATGACCGGACCATAGGCTGGAACATAGACCTCGAAATGCCCCAGCGCAAGCACAACCGCCAGCAGCTCCTCCTCGACAACAGAGCAGCTCCCCTGGGCCGAATTGTACTTCTCCGAGCAATAACTAACAGGATGCTCCAGCCCATCATCGTCCTTTTCAATTTCATTCATCAGGTTCTGAAACGTTGCTGGTGCATTCTTAAGTCCGTAAGGCATAACATTGCACCGGTAGGTACTCCCGTCCACAACAAAACCACATACCTCTTTAGCACGCTCGGACAAAGGTACCTGCCAGCAACCTTTTACTAAATCTACTTTCGTGATAGGCGGATGCAGCCCCGAGGCGGTCTATGGTGTCGTCAACTCTTGATATGGTATAGGCGTCTGTCAGGGATAATGCACACACACTCTCGCAATCAACACACTCACTGATCTTGCCACTTAAACACCGGTTGCAAAGTTACAGGCAACGACCACTCACGACATTCCCTATCCCTCAGACCCTTCGTCCACACGTAATCCAGCTCTGCTTGCACCATAGGCTGTCGAGCAGGATTTATACGGTAGGGAATTAAACTGAGCCTTGCTTTATCTCCAGCCTGCATGTCGGATTCTACCCCGTACATCAGGCCTGGAGAAGCAACAAACATGCGAAAGTACTGCCATAGCCTAGTAAACAACTGCCTTGCACTGTCTCCACGAACAACATGCCTAGTGCCCTCCCACAACCCAGCCGAAACCGCAGCTTCTAACCTGTAGTCTCCCTCCTTCTCCACCTTCGTCCCTAGAACAGCCAGGTCATGAGAGGGACAATCAGTATCACCTGTGCAGTCACTCCCATAGTTCATTATTGCTAAGGCTTCCCCGCCGATACCGTACATGCGCACCCCCGCATTCCTTGTGACGACATCTGCCTGCTCAGCATCACCGCTTTTAGAGACATGGCCAGATACAGTCGGTCTATGGTAGGGCTGTTGCATTAGACTAGAGCAGCATTGGGAGGCTATGTGACGACCGGGCACATCCACTCCACAGCCAACCTCACCAATCTACTCAATGTCCTCCTTTTGACCACCACCCTGGGCAGCCATGGGTCGACCCTGACCTGGCAACCATGCCAAAGCCCCGTCGCCCACCTTGAACCACCGAAACAACGAGGCTAACGGTCTTTCAACATTCACGTGACCTGCCCGCGGAACATCTTGCACCGCCCGAGTTGTGAGACTCAGGGGCTCGGCACGACCAGTGGGGTATGAACCGAGCTGGTGCTGGAGTGCTGCACACTGCTGCTCAGGCAGGTGCTCTAGCGCTTCCACAGCCACCAGACTCGTGTCCCCCGCCCACTGCTCCGCCGAGACATGACAATCCCTACTCTCCTCCACCTGTGCCCTACTGCCCCCCTCTCCTTCTCCACCTTGGCCGCGGCAGACCAACGCAGGGACAGTAGGCTGCTCAGGTGGTTGCCTCACAAACTCCTCCAACAGGTTCACATGACATGCTTCCCCGTCCTCGTGTTTGATCTCGACAGCACCATTACCACACTTCTGAACTTCCGGATCCTCCAACTGCAGTTTACAAATATCTGAGGGAACCAACCTGTCTAGATGCTTCCGAAGCAACCCAAGTCCTCCCCCAATATCAAACTGAGCAACCCTTTTTTCTCTCCGTGTGTAACGTTGCTGCCTCGGAGTCTCTTCCTGCCCTACCTCCTCACTAGCTGTGACAGGTCCTGGGGCCTCTCCAGACTCCAACATAGGTGCCAATACTGAATCACCCGGGAGAGCCGCCGAGTCAAAACTCTTAAAACCAACTCCAGCTTTAGCCTCCTCCTGTTGATCGTTCCTCCGCTGGTCTGAAGACGGAGGACTAGGCTGTGACACTTTAGCTGCCCGAGCTCGGGTGACAACACACGCCATGGGTTGTGTCTGGCACCGCTCGACCCACTCTTGCTCTTCCCCACTCACGTCGGCCGGCCTCTCGGCAACGACTAAGGGTAGAACCTCAGAAGCGGGCATTGCAAAGTCGTTGCCGAGAAGAAGGTCGACGCCCTCCACTGGCAGTTTCTCCACAATCCCGACATCCAATTCACGTGCCACACCATCCACCTCCAACTCCAACCGCACCAGCGGGTATGACCGAGTTGCATTAATACCCTGCACCACTACCACCCGAGCCGCGTTTATAGGGTAGCCAGTCAAGTTGTTCATCAGAGTCTGGGAAGCACCTGTATCACGCAAGACCTCTACGCCATGCTTGCGCCCCGCCCACATCACGCAACCCCGCCCTCTATGGTCGCAAAAAACATCCTGAGCAGGGTTCGAGCCTCCCAGGTGCTTCTGCATTGGCTGTGCCTCAGCCTCTGACGAACTGCCCCGGGCAAACTCAGATGACTTCGGAGACACACCAATGTTGCAGGCCAAAGACACAGCTGCTGTAGGTGGTTTGCTAGGACAGACTCTTGCAAAGTGCCCCTTTTCATGACAATGATAACACTCCAACTCCCCTTTGGGCTTCCCTTGGTACTGGGAAGGGCCCGGCCCCTTCTTAAATGGGACGGTGCTAGTCTTGTGGTCAGTCTTGGTATCATGGCTCTTGTACTTGTTTGCATAATGTATATCACTAACTCGGGGGGGTGGGGCGTCACGCCCCTTGTTACTTGCCTCACTACGCTGGGCAGACCCGCACCCACGAATTAGTGATAGCCGGAGGTCAGCCATCTCAGCTGCCTCCTGTAGAGTTTTTGGGTTCTTTTCTTTAATTGTTAAAGTCATTTCTGCACCCGTACACTTATAAAACTGCTCGAGCAGAAACAGCTCAGTCAACTGTTCGGCCGTCTCAGCTTTCTCAGAACGTGTCCAGTTTGTAAGTGCATCTTTTAAGTCCCGGGCATGTTCAAGAAAGGTCGCCTCCCTAGTCTTTGTAACACCCCGAAACTTCAATCGATATGTTTCCGGTTGCAACTCGTATGCCCGTAGGACAGCTCTCTTCAATACTGGGTAGTCAATGCAAGACTCTAAAGGCAGTGCATCATAAGCCTTCAGACCCTTACCCGTAAGTCTTGAGGAGACTAGAGCTGCCCACTTCTCTTCAGGCCAATTATGCTCCCTACACTTCTTCTCAAAACGATTAAAAAATTCTGTGACTTCAGTTTCACTAAATACCGGCACCAATTTGACTAAGTGGGCCAAGGACTGTTCTCTTACTTGGCCCTCACGGCCCATCCGAGTCCCTGTCGACTCTGCACGAGTCTTATCTAAATCTAATTTAGCACAATATTTCTCTGAGTCGTACCTAAGCTCAGCCTCATGCCTCCTAGTCTCAGCCTCAATCTCATGCCTCTTAGTCTCATTCTCCTGCTTCCTAGCCTCAGCCTCAGCCTCAGCCTCAATCTTAGCAAGCTCAAGTCTAAATACCATATCTGGAGACAGGCAGGAAGAGGGAGCTGCCACTACTGAAGGAGGGGGGGCAAAAACTGGGGAACCACCATGTGCACCACCCGAGGGCACTCCAATCTGCCAATTCTCATCCCTCTGTGGGAGAGTGCTAACCTCCGGTAACTGAGTGGACGGCACTGTGGGAGTCGAGTGAGAGGGGATCTGGGGAGGAACCCCCCCAAACGCCCTCTCCTCCGAAACCCCATGTCGCCCACGCAACACCCAGGAAATCAGCTCCCCCTTGGACATCCCTACTACATTGGAAATGCCCAAAACCTTGGCTATCAGGTGCAAGCCATAAACATCCACCCCAGTCAGCCTCTCCTCCGTCACGTGGTACCGCTTACTCACAAAAACTCTAGCATCCTCCTCACTGGTTACTAACGGCACCTCTTCAAATGGCATCTCTCGCTCATCGTCAGTGCTAGGGCACGACATACTGAAGTCCACAAAAAAATTCTCGAGACAAAAGTGTTAAACTTCCTATGCAAGCACTAATTACTAAATTAACTGGAGTCTCTTAAATGCTCTACTAATTGCCATACAAAAACAAATATTCTTCAATATGCACGCTAAAATACAAACAAACAAATGTTGTACAACTCTGCAAAAATTTATACTGTTCACAAAATCCTAAGCAAGGTCGCCATTTGTTACGACCTGGCACTCGGGTACACAAGGGCTCTCAATCAGGACTCGAGTACGGCTCGCTGCCACAACGGAAACACACGATCCCAAACCCTGAGTACTGCCAGCCGAACAAAAAACACCAATACCCTCCAGAGTTCGATCTGCTATAACGGGGTATATAAGAACTCGGTACTAGTGTTCAACAACAGACTAATAAAGAGACAGGAATTATCTAGTCTGGTCAACAATCAAACAAAGAAGTAAGAAACAACAACACCAAAGAATAGTGTTGGCCGAAGCCGAAGTAATCCACCCTTGACTAAGAACTTAAGAAGTCCTCCACCCTCTACTTCGGATCGGCACTATTACGTTACGTTAATCAATAGTCCTTAAGCATCGAGCAAGGAATCTTCTGAAAAAGTTAGATGCTTCTCGGATGCTCGTAAGAAGTACGTATCGGATTTTGAACAGCCATTCAATAAGCAACACACTGGCAATTAAGTATCATTAAAGGTTTAAATTGACATAAGAAGAATTATAAGAATAGGCAATAATAAATGGCAAACATTAAAAAGAAGTACTCCGCCAATGCACCGGCAATAGCCTACTCGGATTGTGCTCGTGGGCCACTAATCACTAAAGTAGCTAAGCGTGCAACACATGAAATCAATAGTGCTTAAACAATATCATACATAAGGAAAGCTTCAATACTATTCTGTATCTGCTAATCGAGCAAAGTCTAGCTGGGATGTAGTAGGCTAGGAAACAATGGCTGAGCAAGCGGCTCGTAGCCTAGCGAGGTCCTTAAGGCTGTGCGGCCAAATTACGTTAATTGACGGGATGCTCTCTTGAGAGATCCAGATCACTTGTATCTGGTTCTCTCCTGGCGATCCTCTCAAAGTCAAAGCAACTGAGTTAGCACAGTGTTGGGTGGCAGAGGCAAAAGCCCTCACTCGCAACACAGTGCTAAACTCACAAGGTACACAGTCAGAAAGACCACCTAGGCTTCCCACGTCTCCGTTGCGATTGTACAGGTTCAACAAAATCTAGTACACATCGGGAATCACAACACCAGTAGCCCTATCCCAGTCTAGCATTACCTAGACTAGCAGAAAACAGGAACAATAATAATAATACACAGGGAAATGCATATACGAGTGCAACAAACATTAATCAATCCTATTCTAAGTTGACCCTTCCAAAATAGGCTATCTAATAGGCATATATCTCGTGAGAACTCAAGCGATAATACGTTGGCTGACTAACTCTGCACCAACGGGACCATTGAAGTTAAAAAAGGTAGGGAAAAGAGGAGGTAAGAAGGTACGGTAGTAGAGAAAGTTCACATCAGTCAGAAGAATGTCTATAGTTAGCAAGGGAAATGAGAAGTCGCTCTGCCTAATGAGTTCTGAAGAAAATGTGGCGAGACTTCCCTTTTTATACTCGGCCCTCTAGTGAGCATATCGTAAACAACTAAGGACCGCCCACTGACAATCATTACGTAATTTATCTCTCTCAATCTGGGATAGACAAAGGCTTTCCCACGCACTGAGGGGGAGGAGGGAGGAGGGGAGTGCTAGTGAGTTAGGCCCACTTCCCGCATGGCGCACCCACTGACCCCCCGTTACGTAATCTCTCTCTCTCTCCTCTCATCATTACAAATAAGTTTTATACACAATACTTATAACTAATGATATAAAATAGAACTCGTTGACTCAGATGAAAACAAAATACATATTCATAATACTTATAGTACAACGGCTCACATGAACTAAGTTAGAAAACTCTACACAGACTACAGCCAAAGTTCCTGCCCTGACGATCCTAGCGAGAGTGGGGCATGACTAGGCGTTCTGTACAGCATGCTCACACTCGACATGCGTCACAGTTGGTCCTGTTAGAAAATTTCCTATGGAAAATTGATTCTTCTGTAGCCTATCATTTAAGGGGGAAAAAGGTAGATTGTCTTGCCGACGCCGCTGACATGGCTAACACATACGTGCGCAACAACAAATTTTGTGGAAAGAAGCCCTACGATAATTCTAGTTCTAATTTTAAGTATCCCAATCACAAATCTGACATACCCAGTCACAAGCCTGTAACGTCTTCCCCAGCTAGCCAAAATAGAATTGTTCCCCCAACTAAAAATGCGACTCAGGGCAATGATAACAGAGGTGGGGCCCAAAGTAATAGTAATGCTCAAAGAGGGAACGTTCCCGTATCCCCTAAAGTATGTACTTTTTGTGGCAAGAGAGGCCACCTAGCTTATCACTGCTGGGCCAAGGAGAGAACCGAGAGATCGGGGCAGACAGTTGCCGCCGTATCTCAAACTCCATATGTGCCTTTAATGCAGGACTCCCGACAGGAGTACCTAGCACCAAAAGTTCCTTTAATGCAGGACTCCCGACAGAAGGAGTACCTAGCACCAAAAGTTCCTTTAATGCAGGACTCCCGACAGGAGTACCAAGCAGCTAACGTAAACCATCTAGACAGGGGTGTAGTAGCATGTGTGGTGCAACCCACTAGGGTTAAGCCAATAATAATTTCACCATCAGTGCAGGACAGTTACCGTCCCTTTATTTCATCTGGCAATGTGAGATTAAATGGTTGTATGCATGAGGTAAAAATTCTGAGAGACACAGGTTCTACTAGCACCCTCATGGTGAATCCTTACACTGAGTGCCCACCTGGCGAACCAGTTGTAATGAGAGGTGCTGGAGGCCAATTTTATGCATACTTGGTAAAAGGCGAAATTGAATGTGAGTTACTACAGGGTGAGGCCACCATAGCTTTGTGTAGGTCCCAAGATATCCCTGTGCCCGGTGTAACACTCCTTTTGGGGAATGATGTAGCAGGTGAGAAGGTCCGACCAGACTCCATTTTGTCACTTTCCCCTGTTAACGAGCCACTAACTGATGAGCTCGATAAGGAGATGCCAACAGTTTTCCCTGTGTTTGGTGTCACACGTTCAATGTCTCAAGTAGCAGTTCCCTCAGACAGAAATGTACCGTATGTAAGAGTTGATGAAAGGGATGATGAGAGTGTGAATGACGCTCCAACTGTGCCTGATGATGTGACTGAGGTGGATTTATCTGACACCTTTATGGCTCATCTTGACCCTAACAATGACCATGAAACCCCTCCAAATTGTCCTAGTGGCCTGGTAGAGCTACAGAGAGATGATAGAGAATGCAAGGAGTTAGCTGCCAGGGCCGTGAGTGAAGAGGAATGTGAGAAGGAGGGTGGTGAATGTTTCTACCTCGAAGGAGGAGTATTGTGGCGTAGATGGAGACAGCCACACAGACCAATCGATGACGGGGCCTGGGACATCCATTAAGTAGTAGTCCCCAAACCTTGTCGTAGAGATATCTTGGAAATGACACATTATATACCATTGGCAGGACACCTAGGTGTGAGAAAAACTCTAGACAGAATCAGAGCCCACTTTCACTGGCCAGGAATGCGTGCAGATGTAGTGGAGTTTTGTAGAGTGTGTCACACTTGCCAGATGACAGGAAAACCCAATCGGAAGGTGCCTGTACATCCTCTGGTGCCCTTGCCCGTCTTCAAGAATCCTTTTACTCGGGTGGTAGTGGACATTGTAGGCCCATTGCCTAAGACTTCCCAAGGTAACATTTATTTATTAACTATTATGGACATGGCAACTCGCTACCCAGAGGCTATAACCTTAAGGACTACCTCTGCTCCAACTGTCATCAAGGAACTGCTCAAATTCTTCACCAGAATGGGTTTCCCCCATGAGGTGCAAAGTGATCAAGGAACTAATTTTACCTCTAAAATTTGTCAGCAGTCCCTGAAGGAGTTGGGTATCGAGCATGTTAAGTCGAGCACCTACCACCCAGAGAGTCAAGGGGTTCTCGAACGGTATCATCAGACATTGAAAGGAATGTTACGTAAATATTGTACAGAGACCGGAGTTGAGTGGGATAAGGGGGTAACTTTTCTTTTATTTGCTACTCGTGAGGTTCCAACTGAATCCCTGGGTTTTTCCCCTAATGAGCTAGTTTTCGGTCACCAGGTAAGAGGTCCTTTGCAACTATTGCAGGATAGCCTAGTTGGCCAGGAGGGGAACCAAAACCTCCTCAAGTATGTTTCAGATTTCAAAACCCGGCTGAGATCCTCATGTGAGTTTGCAGCTCAAAACTTGACAGTGGCTAAAAGCTCCATGAAGAACTGGTATGACAGAAAATCATGTGAGAGGAAGTTTCAGCCCGGTGATGAGGTTTTGGTCCTGCTCCCCCTTTTTGGCCAACCTTTATCTGCCAAGTTCAGGGGCCCATATAAAATAATTCAGAGGGTGAGCATTACCGATTATCTAGTAACTACGACAGGAGAAAGCCCACGCAAGTATTTCATATAAATATGTTGAAACCCTACCATAGGTCTCCTGATTCCTCTCCTCCAGATTCTCCCACTGTGGCAGTGAATGTCAGGACCTGTGGACAGCCTGGTGCGGACGAAGTCTTCAGTTCTCTTACTGACCCGCAACAGACTGTTCCAGAGCCTAAAGGTATCCATGCAGACTTTGACTTGTCATGTAGCCTATCCAACTTTCAGTATAACTCGGTAGCTTGGGGGGAATTACCATCTAAACTATTTCATCTTCCCTCTGATCAAGCGAACCAACTAATCTCTGTTTTATCTCAGTCTCCCAGTGTGTTCCGTGATACTCCAGGGCTCACTTCTTTGGCCGTGCACGACATCGACGTAGGGGATGCAACTCCCATTTAACTATCCCCCTACTGTGTCTCGCCACAACGCAGGAGTATACTGCAGGTCGAGCTTGACTTTATGTTGTCAAACGAGCTGATCACAAGGGCCTTGAGCCAGTGGAGTAGTCCGGTCATACTTGTGCCAAAGCCAGATGGGAGCCATTGGTTATGTATGGACTATAGGCAAGTTAATGCTGTCACAAAGAACGATACCTACCCACTGCCACGGATCGACGACTGCATTGACCAGATTGGTACAGCCACCTATATCAGCAAGATTGGCTTAATGAAGTGATATTGGCAAGTAGCTCTCACCCCTAGAGTGAGGGAAATATCATGCTTTGAAGTCAATAATCAAGCCTTCTGCTGTAACATAATGCTCTACGGCTTGAAAAACGCTCCAGCTACATTCCAGCGCCTCATGAATTTGGTGACTGAAGTGGTACCTGGATACGTTGTCTACATCGATGATATTCTTATCTTTTCACAGTCATGGGAGGAGCATCTTTACCAACTTAGATTGCTGTTCTTAAATCTTGCTGATGCCAATCTGGTGGTTAATCTTAAGAAATGCACCTTTGTAAAGAGTACGGTCCAGTATCTAGGATATACGGTAGGTCAGGGGCAGGTTGCACCTCCTCAAGCAAAGGTAGAGTCTATTCTAGAATTCCCAACTCCTAGCACTAAGAAACATATCCAAAGGTACCTAGGATCTATCTATCTATTGCCTGACGCCGTGATCCCCGAAGGGGTGGCCACGAACGAACCGCCCCCATGCACCTCTGTCCCCAGTCAGTCGACGCCCCTCCCCCCAACCAGCACCGCCTTCGTTCATGTACTTCCTCACTCCATCCTTCCACCTCTCATTCGGTCTACCTCTCCCTCTCTGTCCCTCCACCTCGCTCTCGTACACCCTCTTAGTCATTCTCTCGCTTTCCATGCGTTCCATATGGCCGAACCATCTCAAGTTGTTCCTTTTCACACTTTCCAGCACATCTACCTCCACACCATACCTCCTTCTTACTTCCTCATTAGTCTGTCTATCCCTCCATGTAGCTCCGCACGCACTCCTTAAGTAATTCATTTCCACTGCTCTCACTCTTGGTGCGAGTCTCTCAACCAACGTCCATGCTTCGCTTCCGTAAGTCAGTGTCGGGATTACCACACTGTCATGCAAGGACTTCTTCACTTCCATACTGACCACCCTATTTCTTGCTACTGCTTTTAGCATTCCTACATCCCTCTTCCCTTCCCCTGTTGTACCCTCTCCCGCACTTCTTCATCCATACTCCCATCTTTAATTAACACACTGCCCAGATACGTAAAAGAGTTGACGATCTCCATAGCCTGACCGTTCAGCTTCACCTCACACTCTGTGACTTCACCCCTTTCGAAGACCATAACCTTGCTCTTCCCCGCATTTACCTTCAAATTCCGTTTTTCGCACACTGTTCCAAACTCATTTACCAGACCCTGCAACTCCCATTCATTATCACTCATCAGAACTGTATCGTCCGCAAACAGCAGTATAGGTAGCTTCCACTCAATTCTCTCCCTTTTCAGCGATACACCAACATCCACTGCTCTTGATAGTATTTCTTTCATGACTCCATCCATATATACAGTAAACAACCATGGGGACATCACACACCCCTGTTTCAAACCAACATTCAGGTCAAAGAACTCGCTCTGGTCACTCTCTGTATGTTTATTGAAGAGTTAGAATTAAGAGTTGAAGGAGTGCCGAATTACCCAGGCGGCGAAGCAGACCAGCGAGCGAACCAGCGAGTGAGAAACCAGCTCGTCTGCATACCAGCAAACAAGCCTTCACACCTGCGTGCGTCATAGGGGACCCTGCAAACTACTTCGATGACCCGACGCTATGACGATGATCGACGCCAGGAGACTCCATTGGACCACGCACCTCTTACGCAACTAGAGGAGCTATGATTGGGGCGTACACCATCCCCCGCCTCCTGATTCGTTCCTACACCATCATTGCATAGTATATAAGACCCGAGTAGTGGGCATTCAAATCAGTCTCATTTGGAGTTGGAAAGGTGAACTTGCAGCTGGAGGAAGACGGGGTGAAGTATTATAATGGGATTGTGACTGTCAGTCAGATTATATAAGTGTGTGTTAAGTGTGTTCGGTGTAAACACTTACGTTATGTTGGTTAGTGAGATATGTGATTGGGAATTAACGTTAACGCTACTATTATGTACTTAACTATTTTAGTTGACTGACTTGTGGACTAAAGCAACTCTTCAAGTAATTGGGTTATGATAAAAGTAATACTATTGTTTTATATTAATAATTGCGAGTTCTTTAATTTTCTTTTAATTAAGCTTACATTGCTGGTAAGAACAAGACCGGTGATACTATTGTCTCATATTAGTAATATCGTCTTAGACTAACATGGCTGTTTTAATGTTACTTCTAGTGATTTCCTAAGCTGAAGAAAATTCTTTTAGCTTCAAAATATTATTTTTGCTTTTCATATTATTTGAGTGAGACCTGAATCGAATCTATGAAGCGATCCTGTAACTTAATTTACTCATAATCAAACTTCAATGTTACGTGGTTAAGAAATACATTTATCTAATTATTAATATATATCTAACTTTTTATGTGACTTTGATATTAATCCTGATATTAATAATATAATACTATTAACGTAAAACAAGAACCAAGAATAATAACTACATTAAATATATATAAAAGGACATGATATAAGAAAACTATCTATTCATTTCAAAAAGGGTAAGAGACAGAAATATTCTTACCTTAACATTTATCTTTCAAGACTTGATATATAATTAATAATTCTTCTTTAGATATAACTTATTCGGTTCATAACCATAGCCTACTAAGCTTCGGTTAACTAATAATTCTTTATAAATACTAGATGACTTTAATTAGTTTCAGTATGTTTCCATTAATTAAAGAGTATCAGTCAATAAAGGATACCAAGTCCTAAGATCCAAAAGGAAAGGAAGCAACAACAGGAAATAATTTTATTAAATTTTACTTTTGTTTTGCCTTCAGCTGACTGATACCTTAATATATATCTCTGTGCTATCTAGATTTATCAAGTTAACCACTTGAGGATCAAGATACGTAACAATGTATATATAATTATATATATTATATATATATATATATATATATATATATAAGTAAAACTTTTTTTTTTTTTTTTTGTAATTTTAAATATACACAGCCAGACTCGAACCTCCGACATTCCGAACTAGTGTCCAAGCTTGTCCTGCTGGGAGTACCGGGTATA
This sequence comes from Lithodes maja, assembly GCA_037953745.1. Classification (NCBI taxonomy): domain Eukaryota; kingdom Metazoa; phylum Arthropoda; class Malacostraca; order Decapoda; family Lithodidae; genus Lithodes; species Lithodes maja. Next base: position 12,290 of record JBAKBP010029960.1, on the reverse strand, counting down.
TAAACATTTATTAGCTCACGTGTATTTGTGAGATATACTTGATATATAGATACAATAAAAATATATAATATAGTTTGTCGAGATTTACCTGATTATATAGATCTATCTATCTATCTATATGCTCAGGCCCAATCCCCATTTTGGGGGTAGCCGACTCAAGGCAGAGCAAGAACAGGGAAAACACAAAAACAACATAAAACAACGAATAAACACAGATAAAAAGAACAAACTCACACACATCCAGGTCACCCAGGAGAAGACCCAGAAACCAGGGTCACCAAGGTCGCTCCAGCACTCCCTCGGCCCCCGACCACCCGGAGAGGTTCCGATCTCGGCAGGCAGACATGCAGCGGAGCCAAAGCCACACGCCCTCTCACCACACTTCCAGGCGCACCCTTCATATTAATCGTCTCCCTGGGCCAGGCGCCTGATGGACTATTATCTAGTCCAACTTGCGCCCGACCCCTTACTCCAAATTACCACGTATGTAGATACAATACAAATATATAATATATTTTGTCTTAAAACTTCGTTTTCTTCTAAAGTATAGAATACAAATCTAGAAATGTACGGTATGGCAAACTAAAATAGTTATACTGTACTATATTGTCAGGTGGCTTAGCGGCAAATTTTACCATTACCGTTACACAGCAGATAAAAGCACCAAATTTGGTATGAGGCTTCCTTAGGGTCTATTAATGAATTGTAGAAGGGAAGCCCTCCGGAAAATTTAAACAAATATATAAAAACACTATATTGAAAGTTGAAAATAGCATTTTTCTCAAATCATAAAAATCGTAATTAGACGATAATGATTGAAGATACATTAAATTTGATACCACATTTATGAAAGGAAAATTATTTTTGCATCTTTTTTATTTTATACATTTTATATTATCTGATTCACCGTTTACGAGATATTGAGTGTTATTTAGTTTTTTAGCTATTTTGTTTTATTGTAATAAAATTATATTGGTTAGAGATACATTAAATTTGAGACTACTTTTAAGAAAGAACATTAAATTGTGCATCTTTTTCATTCGTGACACTGTTTTGATCGGATTCACCGTTTAGGAGATTTTTTTTTTTTTTTTTTTTTTTTTTTTTTAATCTACCAATTTTTAAGAATAATATCTTTATCTTATGGATAGGAAATTGTATTATATACTCTAATATTTTATTATTATTGAAAATATCCATTTAAAAATATATTTGTTCATCACAAAATTAATGTAGTCATAATTATGGCTTAGCGGTAAAGTTTGCCATTCTCGTTATACGGCGGATAATAGCACCAAATTTTGTATGAGGCATCCTTAGGGTCTTTTAATTAATTTTAGAAGGGATGCCCTCCGGAAAATGTTAACACATATTATATAAAAAAAAAACTATATTGAAGGTGGAAAAATTGCATTTTTCTCAAATCATAAAAATCGTAATTAGACGATATTGGTTGAAGATACATTAAATTTGATACCAATTTTATGAAAGGAAATTTAATTTTGCATTTTTTTTATTATAGACCCTTTTTTAATCTGATTTACCGTTTACGAGATATTGATTTTTTTGTTTTTTTTTTGTTTTAACCCCTAATTAGCGGGGCCCGACTTAAGTCTGTATCTAAAATCCTGGACTATGTGGCGGGGACCGACTTAAGTCTGTGTGCAATTTTTGAGCATGAATGGCTGTGAGAGAGAGAGACGAGCGACGGGAGGAGCGTAGGTTGCCTCATGACCGCTCGGCACGGACCCCGCGCGCCTACTGACATCTACTCCACACTACTCTACCCGCCCTACCTCGCCACACAGGGAATTATATAAGGAAATTACCATATTTTAGGGTTTTTGCACTCGTGTTGCACGATCGTTGCAAGAGAACGCGTGGTCATAGAAGGATGGTGTGTCATTGGAAAGCTCAATTTACGCCCTTTCAGGGATACATAATTGTATTACGCTCTGGCTCTTGTTTATGCATGAAAAAGAGCACAGAAACAAGACCATTTAGGGTAAAAAAAAAAACCCGCTGGGCGCGTAGTGGAAAAAAACTGACGGGCCCGCTCGTAAAGTGTTAAGAGATAATATATATATATATATATATATATATTCTCCGAAACGTTTGGTAACCAATAAAGATAAGATGTTCGCTACTACGCTGGTTCTCCTTTTCCTTGTGAGACTTCGATTCCCAAGAGGAAGCTCCATTGCAGAAATTATATATATATATATATATATATATATATATATATATATATATATATATATATATATATATATACACTACCCATTAAAACGGTAGGTTGGTTGTAATATTTAACCCCTTCTGTACCGGCAACGTCATTTAAATTTTGCTTTTAGACAATTTTGTGCAGTTTAAGAAGGATCTGAGGTAGTAAAACGGTTAAGTGAGATAATTCGAAGCCTGTTAATTGCTGGAAGCCCATTTTAGACTGAATAAAAGCATCTAATAGTAGCCAGAGTAAACTTAAAATGACGGCACCGGTATTGAAAGGGTTAAACTCCTCTACAACTAAGACTGGGAACGTAAATCACTACAAGTAGGCGTAATTATTTTAGGTATCTATTATACCTTCCTTTTGTTAACCTAATCAGTACCGATAGCACCCATTTAACCTAATCAGTACCGCTAGCACCCATTTAACCTAATCAGTACCGATAGCACCCATTTAACCTAATCAGTACCGATAGCACCTATTTAACCTAATCAGTACCGATAGCACCCATTTCATTATATTCTGGCAACTATTAGACGATTTCATATAGCTTAGGAAAACAGTCTACCAATTTACCCTTTCAGCACCATGACGCCCTTTTACCTTTGATTCTGGCTAAAATTAGATGATTGTATGCAGTTTAAGAAGGACCTGTTATTCAGAGGGTTTATTGAGATCGTATTTACCCATTTGAGATGTATGTAGGCCTATATATGTATGTAGAGGTAGATTATATACTAAAGATAATCGCCTAACAGTAACCAGAATATGAGGAAAACTACGTCATGGTGCTGAAGGGGATAAAAGCCTACAGACTATCTCAAGGGGGGTGACCTGCTTTTTGTTATTTCTGTCCTTTTCTCTCTTTCTCTGGCTTGTATCCATTCGGCCCCATTCAGCCAACTATTTTAAGACTTTTATCCCCATCTAGGTGTCGATTTCTTCCTGGCGAGCGATAGCGAGCCAGCATTATATGAAGAAATCCGGCTTCGGAGAATTTTTTTATCGAAAAATGTACAAATTTAGCCTGCTGTCTAACAAAAATTAAAAATATGCTGGCTTGCTACCGCTCACCAGTAAGAAATTGACACCTGGATGGGGATAAACTGCTTAAAACAGTAGGTTGAATGGGGCCAAATGGATACAAGCCAGAGAAATATAGAAAAGGACAGAACAAAAACAAGTCACCTCCCTTAATTAATCCATTTAGCTGCCGTATATCCTTCCTACTGAATTACTTAATGAATTACTTAAGGAGTGCGTGCGGAGTTACATGGAGGGATAGACAGACTAATGAGGAAGTAAGAAGGAGGTGTGGTGTGGAGGTAGATGTGCTGGAAAGTGTGAAAAGGAACAACTTGAGATGGTTCGGCCATATACGTATGGAAAGCGAGAGAATGACTACGAGGGTGTACGAGAGCGAGGTGGAGGGACAGAGGGGGAGAGGTAGACCGAATATGAGGTGGAAGGATGGAGTGAGGAACTACATGAACGAAGGCGGTGCTGGTTGGGGGGAGGGGCATCGACTGACTGGGGACAGAGGTGCATGGGGGCGGTTCGTTCGTGGCTACCCCTTCGGGGATCACGGCGTCAGGCAATAGATAGATAGATAGATATCCTTCCTAAGCTTCATAAAATCGTCTAAATGCAGCTGAAATTCAATAAACTATATGTCACTGGTACTGGAAGGTTAAATTAAGTGTAGACGTTTAACGAGGTCCATTTTTGACAAAGACGAATAGAATCTTCTAATGATAACCATAAGAAAATTAGGAATAGCGTGATAGTACTGAAAGGGTTAAGGGGATATTTTGTTTATGTATCTACTTATTTATATATTTATTTATTTGTTAATGTATTTATTAATGTTAATGTATTTATTAATTAGGTCATTACTTGCTAACCCTACATGATAGTGATAGCGTAGTGAAAATGTATAAACAGCAGTTAATAAGGATGTGTTAACCATGCAAGTATGATATTAGTACAATTATTAGTACAATTATAGTGATAGCGTAGTGAAGATGTATAAACAGCAGTTAATAAGGATGTGTTAACCATGCAAGTATGATATTAGTACAATTATTAGTACAATTATAGTGATAGCGTAGTGAAGATGTATAAACAGCAGTTAATAAGGATGTGTTAACCATGCAAGTATGATATTAGTACAATTATTAGTACAATTATAGTGATAGCATAGTAAAGATGTATAAACAGCAGTTAATAAGGATGTGTTAACCATGCAAGTATGATATTAGTACAATTATTAGTACAATTATAGTGATAGCGTAGTGAAGATGTATAAACAGCAGTTAATAAGGATGTATTAACCATGCAAGTATGATATTAGTACAATTATAGTGATAGCATAGTGAAGATGTATAAACAGCAGTTAATAAGGATGTGTTCACCATGCAAGTATGATATTAGTACAATTATTAGTACAATTATAGTGATAGCGTAGTGAAGATGTATAAACAGCAGTTAATAAGGATGTGTTAACCATGCAAGTATGATATTAGTATAATTATTAGTACAATTATAGTGATAGCGTAGTGAAGATGTATAAACAGCAGTTAATAAGGATGTGTTAACCATGCAAGTATGATATTAGTACAATTATTAGTAAAATTATAGTGATAGCGTAGTGAAGATGTATAAACAGCAGTTAATAAGGATGTCTTAACCATGCAAGTATGGTATTAGTACAATTATTAGTACAATTATAGTGATAGCGTAGTGAAGATGTATAAACAGCAGTTAATAAGGATGTCTTAACCATGCAAGTATGGTATTAGTACAATTATTAGTACAATTATCGTGATAGCGTAGTGAAGATGTATAAACAGCAGTTAATAAGGATGTGTTAACCATGCAAGTATGATATTAGTACAATTATTAGTACAATTATAGTGATAGCGTAGTGAAGATGTATAAACAGCAGTTCATAAGGATGTGTTAACCATGCAAGTATGATATTAGTATAATTATTAGTACAATTATTAGTACAATTATAGTGATAGTGTAGCGAAGATGTATAAACAGCAGTTAATAAGGATGTGTTAACCATGCAAGTATAATATTAGTACAATTATTAGTACAATTATAGTGAAAGCATAGTGAAGATGTATAAACAGCAGTTAATAAGGATGTGTTAACCATGCAAGTATGATATTAGTACAATTATTAGTACAATTATAGTGATAGCGTAGTGAAGATGTATAAACAGCAGTTAATAAGGATGTGTTAATCATGCAAGTATGATATTAGTACAATTATTAGTACAATTATAGTGATAGCGTAGTGAAGATGTATACACAGCAGTTAATAAGGATGTGTTAACCATGCAAGTATGATATTAGTACAATTATTAGTACAATTATAGTGATAGCGTAGTGAAGATGTATAAACAGCAGTTAATAAGGATGAAGGATGTGTTAACCATGCAAGTATGATATTAGTACAATTATTAGTACAATTATAGTGATAGCATAGTGAAGATGTATAAACAGCAGTTAATAAGGATGTGTTAACCATGCAAGTATGATATTAGTACAATTATTAGTACAATTATAGTTAGAGCATAGTGAAGATGTATAAACAGCAGTTAATAAGGATGTGTTAACCATGCAAGTACAATTATTAGTACAATTATAGTGAGAGCATAGTGAAGATGTATAAACAGCAGTTAATAAGGATGTGTTTACCATGCAAGTATGATATTAGTACAATTATTAGTACAATTATAGTGATAGCGTAGTGAAGATGTATAAACAGCAGTTAATAAGCATGTGTTAACCATGCAAGTATGATATTAGTACAATTATTAGTACAATTATAGTGATAGCGTAGTTAAGATGTATAAACAGCAGTTAATAAGGATGTGTTAACCATGCAAGTATGATATTAGTACAATCATTAGTACAATTATAGTGATAGCGTAGTGAAGATGTATAAACAGCAGTTAATAAGGATGTGTTAACCATGCAAGTATGATATTAGTACAATTATTAGTACAATTATAGTGATAGCGTAGTGAAGATATATAAACAGCAGTTAATAAGGATGTGTTAATCATGCAAGTATGATATTAGTACAATTATTAGTACAATTATAGTGATAGCGTAGTGAAGATGTATAAACAGCAGTTAATAAGGATGTGTTAACCATGCAAGTATGATATTAGTACAAATATTAGTACAATTATAGTGATAGTGTAGTGAAGATGTATAAACAGCAGTTAATAAGGATGTGTTAACCATGCAAGTATGATATTAGTACAATCATTAGTACAATTATAGTGATAGCGTAGTGCAGATGTATAAACAGCAGTTAATAAGGATGTGTTAACCATGCAAGTATGATATTAGTACAATTATTAGTACAATTATAGTGATAGCGTAGTGAAGATATATAAACAGCAGTTAATAAGGATGTGTTAACCATGCAAGTATGATATTAGTACAATTATTAGTACAATTATAGTGATAGCGTAGTGAAGATATATAAACAGCAGTTAATAAGGATGTGTTAACCATGCAAGTATGATATTAGTACAATTATTAGTACAATTATAGTGATAGCGTAGTGAAGATGTATAAACAGCAGTTAAGGATATGTTAACCTTGCAAGTGTGTAGACTTTGTGGCTATTCTCCAAGATTTGTCACCCATGCAAGTATCATATTAATACAATTATCTTAGCCCAGTGAACCAGCCCTGTGTGGATATTGGCAGGATGATTAAGAGGGGTCACCGGCGTTTGTTTTATCTTAGTCTCCTTTTCTCTCTTTCCCTGGCTTGTATCCATTCGGCCCCATTCAGCCAACTATTTTAAGACGTTTATCCCCATCCTATTTCTTCCTGGCGAGCGATAGCGAGCCAGTATTGTATGGAGAAATCAGGCTTCGCCGGAGATATTTTGCTATTGAAAAATGTACAAATTTAGCTTGTCAAAACAAAAATATATATATGCTGGCTCGCTACTGCTCGCCAGGTAAATATTGACACCTGGATGGGGGTAAACGTCATAAAACAGTAGGCTGAATGGGGCTGAATGGATACAAGCCAAAGAGAGAGGGAGAGAAAGAGCAAAAAAGCGAGGTGGGCTCCCTTAACCCATCCAGTACCGGTGACATAATTTTCATTATATTCTGGCAAGTATTAAACGGTTTTATTCAGAATAGGAAGGATGTCTACCCTTAAAAGATGACAGACATTCTCAATTAATCCTTTTAGATACCATATATCCTTCCTAAGTTCATAAAATTGTCTAAATGCAGCTGAAATAATAAACATAAAGACGTCGCCGGTACTGTAAGGGTTAACTTCTCAATTAACTTCGAGAACTCTAATCTATTCGAGCAATGTGATTGGTCCAAATTATATTCCCAATAATAAACTTGCATATATTTAATTGACAGATAGACTAATGATTAGACAGCATGATATGGTTTGCCTGTTCGGTGGCTGATCACGTATTCTTCTCTTAAATCTTCCTCTGAAATAGCTTGATCATTGATCGTGCCTGTATGTTTTGTTCTCGAGTCCTAACACTCTCTCTCTGGCGTCCATACTGTACACTTTGGGTCCACTCAAGGTCTATATACACCTGCCTTCTACATCTACACTATATCCACCTTCCTTCACCAGGGTTCACCAGTCTGGGAGCAAACAAAGTAAGGTGAATGTTCTTAACCACTTCTGTACCGGCGATGTCTTATTAATTGTATTCTGGCAACTATTAGATAATATCATTCAGTTTAGGCAGGATCCCTTGCAATTATAAGGCTTTGGACTATCTCGATCAACCCTTTTAACTACCACAGATCCTTCCTAAGCTGCATCAAATTATCTCAATATAGCTAGAATATAATTTAATAGACTGTCGCTGGTACAGAAAGGGTTAACTCTCCTCTGTGCAAAATATTCCTCAGTTTATCAGCACAGACCACTGAAATAGCTCGACTTGCAGCGAAACCTGAGTTGTATTTGTCTTATCCTAATGCAAGTTGGACATATCTACGGCAGAAATCCTAACTATGGGGTAATTAGCTTACATCACGACTCAAATACCTGCCTCTTTCGTTTACTTAACCCTCTGAGGATCGATTACGCATTTCTTTTCTGTTTTTAGCTATCATTATACGATGTTCTTCAGATTAGGAAGGGTATGGGGAAGTCAGAGGGTTGATTGAGATAGCCTAGTCTTTACCCTTGATTCACACAGATCCTTCTTAAGCTGTATAAAAGTGTCATGATAGCCATAATAAACTGCTAAATCGCATCATAAACCTTAAGGGGTTAAGATATATATACAGTATATGTAAATAGTTTGAAAGGTCGCATATAATTATGTTAGGGTTACAGGACTGATAGCATACTTTATATTGTATTTTTAGCGATCACAAATTCAAGTACTCAATTTACGTTTTATCGTCGCAATGTTCAGATGAAATTAAAGTAAACGTGTACAAAGCCAATGTTCTGAATAATGTTTTTGAATGAGGAATGTGCGTGCTTTGCTAATAGTTGTCCATTATATTATTTTACAGTGAAGGAATTATCAGTTATGTTTATTGTGTGCTTCGTAGTTAACGGTGTATTATCGTGTCACCACGATGCTTACTCAGAATGTGTACTGAATTTGGTAATAAATTTATAATCCATAGCGTGTGTGCCTGCTGTGACTGGAACCTCTCCGGGAGATCTGGGACCTGGGAATCTTTGGCTGGAAACCCCTCATAGTCCTTGGTCTCTGGGTCTTCTCCTGGGCGACCTAGATGTGAGTGATATTTTATTTGTTTATTATTTGTTTGATTCTGTTCGGGCTTTGTCTCGAGTCATCCACCCCAAGCTATAGGCCATGTGCCGGAGTTTATACATGCATACATACATACTGTACATTAATACATAATTAGTTCATATTTGTCAATAAAGTATCGAAAACCTGCAGCTAAGGGGAGGGGAAAACTTTTCTATCAGTTAAGGCAATAAGAAGACTCTTGGAAATAGGCTAATGCTGTGAGTGAAACATTAACTACTTCAATAAGATGGCGTTGTTATAATTACAGTACTCCTGTTTTCAGCACAATGCCACCTTATTACCTTTGATTCTGGCTACAATTAGACTATTTTATGAAGTTTTAGCAGGACCTATGTTATTCAGAGGGTGTATCGAGATCGTATTTACCCCTTTGAGTCCTAGAAGTAGATAATAAGCTAAAGTAATTCGTCTAGTGGTAACCAAAATATGATGGAAATTACATAATCGTGCTGAAGGGGTTAATATTAGATGATTGTAGTCTATTATGTTTTGCAAGGACCTGTAGAAATCCAATGGGTGCTGACCATCTCCGTACATTCTGACTCCCACATATTGGGCAGGGGGCTAGGAATCCTCCTCCCCTTGTACCATTCTCCTACTCAACGAGACAGAGAAAGGGGTGAGGGAACGCGAAAGTGGTCCCAGATCCTGAGAATAGGAACTTTACATATTGTTTCTGTTCGGGCTCTGTCTTGTGTCGACCACCCCCAGCAATGGGGTATGTGCCTGAGTATATAAATACATACATACGTCATACATACATACATAATCTTCCTAATCCAAATATAAGTCTCATGATAGCCAGAGAAAAATAGGAAAAGTATACCCTTTCAAGATCCGATATACATTTCCTTTCTGTTTTCTGGCTGTTATTGGACAATTTTATTCGGATTAGGAAGGTTATATGGAAGTCAGAGGGATAATTGAGATAGTCTTTACCCTAATTATCCCCCACAGATCCTTCCTAAACTGCCTAAAATCATCTAATGACAGCCAGAATAAACTGTCAAAAGGCGTCATAATCTTCTATCTATCTATCTATCTATTGCCTGACGCCGTGATCCCCGAAGGGGTGGCCACGAACGAACCGCCCCCATGCACCTCTGTCCCCAGTCAGTCGACGCCCCTCCCCCCAACCAGCACCGCCTTCATTCATGTAGTTCCTCACTCCATCCTTCCACCTCATATTCGGTCTACCTCTCCCCCTCTGTCCCTCCACCTCGCTCTCGTACACCCTCTTAGTCATTCTCTCGCTTTCCATACGTTCCATATGGCCGAACCATCTCAAGTTGTTCCTTTTCACACTTTCCAGCACATCTACCTCCACACCACACCTCCTTCTTACTTCGTCATTAGTCTGTCTATCCCTCCATGTAATTCCGCACGCACTCCTTAAGTAATTCATTTCCACTGCTCTCACTCTTGGTCTGAGTCTCTCAACCAACGTCCATGCTTCGCTTCCGTAAGTCAGTGTCGGGATTACCACACTGTCATGCAAGGACTTCTTCACTTCCATACTGACCACCCTATTTCTTGTTACTGCTTTTAGCGTTCCTACAACCCTCTTCCCCTGTTGTACCCTCTCCCGCACCTCTTCATCCATAACATCTTTACTCAACACACTGCCCAGATACTTAAAAGAGTTGACGATCTCCATAGCCTGACCGTTCAGCTTCACCTCACACTCTGTGACTTCACCCCTTTCGAAGACCATAACCTTGCTCTTCCCCGTATTTACCTTCAAATTCCGTTTTTCGCACACTGTTCCAAACTCATTTACCAGACCCTGCAACTCCCATTCATTATCACTCATCAGAACTGTATCATCCGCAAACAGCAGTATAGGTAGCTTCCACTCAATTCCCTCCCTTTTCAGCGATACACCAACATCCACTGCTCTTGATAGTATTTCTTTCATAACTCCATCCATATATACAGTAAACAACCACGGGGACATCACACACCCCTGTTTCAAACCAACATTCAGGTCAAAGAACTCACTCTGCTCACTCTCCACACGTACTGCCGCCTTTGCACCCTCATACATGCTCTTCACTGCTTTCAGCAACTTGCCCTCTACTCCGTATATTCTAAGTACTTTCCACAAACCTTCTCTATCCACTCTGTCATAGGCCTTCTCCAAGTCCATAAAGGCAACATACACCTTTTGTTTCTTCTCCAGATACTTCTCCACAACACAATTCAGGGTAAAAATCTGATCTACACATCCTCTTCCCTTCCTAAAGCCTCCCTGCTCGTCGCCTATCCATTTCTCCGTTCTCACTCTCACTCTCTCAATCACTACCCTACTGTATACCTTCCCTACTACGCTTAGAAGACATATTCCTCGGTGGTTACCACACACTCTGTGACGCATGTCGAGTATGAGCATGCTGTACAGAACGCCCAGTCAGGCCCCACTCTCGCTAGGATCGTCAGGGCAGGAACTTTGGCTGTAGTCTGTGTAGAGTTTTCTAACTTAGTTTATGTGAGCCGTTGTACTATAAGTATTATAAATATGTATTTTGTTTTCATCTGAGTCAACGAGTTCTATTTTATATCATTAGTTATAAGTGTTGTGTGTGGGACTTATTTGTAATGATGAGAGGAGAGAGAGAGATTACGTAACGGGGGCCAGTGAGTGCGCCACGCGGCAGGTAGGCCTAATTCCCTCCTCCCTCCTCAGCGCGTGGGAAATCCTTTGTCGATCCCAGATTGAGAGAGAATATTACGTAATGATTGCCAGTGGGCGGTCCTTAGTAGTTTGCGATATGCTCACTAGAGGGCCGAGTATAAAAAGGGAAGTCTCGCCACATTTTATTCAGAACTCATTAGGCAGAGCGACTTCTCATATCCCTTGCAACTATACATATTCTTCCGACTGATGTGAACTTTCTCTACTCTCTGTACCGCCTACCTTCTCCTCTTCCCGACCCTTTATAACCTCAATGATCCCTTTGGTGCAGAGCTAGTCAGCCAAAGTATTATCGCTTGAGTTCTCACGAGATATATGCCTATTAGATAGCCTATTTTGGAAGGGATAACTAGAATAGGATTGATTAATGTTTGTTGCACTCGTATATGCATTTCCCTGTGTATGATTATTCATGTTCCTGTTTTCTGCTGATCTAAGTAATGCTAGACTGGGATAAGGCTACTGGAGTTGTGATTCCCTATGTGTATTAGGTTTTGTTGAACCTGTACAATCACAACGGAGACTTGGGAAGCCTAG
>JBAKBP010029959.1:0-26399 GCA_037953745.1 Lithodes maja | reverse complement strand
CTGTATCCACCCAGATCGTCGGCGGGGGGGCGGTCCAGGGCACAGCCGCAGAGAGCGTGCCCCGAGCAACCCAGTGGCCTAAGTGTCTGTGAATGGAACGCGGGATCGGGATGAGCCGATCCATAGGGACCAACGGAAACACCCTGTTGCCCATGAGGATTAGGCGGCGCAGCCTGAGCCTCCCTAAGGGAATGGTCAGAGCAGCCCAATTGAGGGAACCCACTAACGAGTCCCAGATCCTCCTCGTGAGGGAGACCGAGTGCAACATGGCGAAGACCTTCCTGCGAAGTTTCACCGCGTTTGGCTGACTCTGGGTAACCGTAGCGTTTGTCAGATCCCATTCGAGACCTACCCACGTCACGACACGCGACGGGGTCAGGCGGGACTTGGGAATGTTTATGTTGAACCCTAACTGTGTGATGTGTCGAACTACCGTGAGGGTGTCGCGAACGCAGTGTTCTAGGGTGTCGGAAACTATCAACCAATCGTCCAAGTAAAACAGGATCTGGAGTCCGCCCCTGAGGAGAGGATCCAGAGCCTGCTTCACCAGTTTCGAGAAGATCCGCGGCGCGATGTTGAGACCGAAGGGAAGCCTGTCGAACATGAACACGCGATCGGAAGTCCGAACGGCCAAGAATCGCTGGAAACGAGGATGTATAGGGACGTGCCAATACGCATCCTTGAGGTCCAGCGACACTACCCACGACAGAGGCCGCAGGGCCAGTCGTACCTGGTGCACCGTTAGCATCCGAAATCGCGTGTTCACGATGTGCCCGTTGAGGGCCGACAGATCCACCACCGGTCGCATCGCGTCGCAGTCCTTCTTCGGTACCAGAAATACACGGGAGAGGAAAACCGGGTGACCGGCTTTCACCTCCTTGACGATTCCCTGCTCGTGCATGGATGTAATCACGGCGGCCACCTCCGAAGAGACAGGCCGGCTTCGTTGACAAGAGCTGAGTGGGGGTCTGGACTTCCATCTCCAGGTTAGACCCCTCCGTGCAATCTTTCGCCCCCACGTCCCTCGCGGCCATCGAAGGGCGCAAGGGCGAAAACAACCTGTGGGAGCCCCCGAGATGAGGTGAGCGACCCGGTCGGCGAGGCGAGAAGGAGAACAAGGAGGAGACCGACCCGGAGAACCTACACATTTTTTGACGTGGAGGGTCCCCCGGTACGGTCCTTGCGGTCATAAGACCCTCGTTGACCACCTCTACCCCCCCCACCTCGCCGAAAAGGGCGGGACACCCCATTCCCTGTCCGTCGTGCGTCGGACCCCGTCGAAGTGCGGCCGGAAGTGGAAGGCTGGCCAGCCCCTTCTCGGCGGGGATGAAAGGGAGCAGGAGCAGAAGTGCGAGGCGGAACCGACGCTCTAGCCGGCAACTTCCCTTTCCTGCGCCCTTTCTTGGCAGCAGCAGCGGCGCCAGCACTCCGAGGAGGACCGGCAGAAGGACGGGACTGCGAAGACCCTGGTCGCGACACAGCGCGTCTTTGCGTGTCGTAAGCAGGGTCCGCTGACAGAGAAGCGTAGCGTTCCCAAGCATCCTGCGCGAACAGCCCCGATGTATATAGCTCAGAGTATAACAAACCCTGACGAATATCCAAAGGGGCCTTCCGGCAGAACGAGGACCTTACCGTTTGGCGTTGGCGAGTAGCCTCGCACAAAACCGCCTTCAGCTCGGGAACCAAAGACACCGCGAGCTGAAGGTGGATCCGCCTAACGTGGTCCAAACCCTCGCGAAGATCGCCAGGTGCAGTCGCCTCGATAAGTCGCAGGTGGTGAACAGAGGTCTGGAGGGAACCTAAAATACAAGAAAATAAGTTCCCCACCCTCTGCCGCAAGGTAAAATCCCTGTCGACAGAGGACTTATCTGGGTGGGAAAAGAACGGGTTAGCAATCGCACAAATTTCAAGTTTGGGAGCGCTAATCCAGGACCAGAACTTGCCATCCAATCCGGCGACAGACACAAGAGGAGGCAAAAGCAGTGACGACTCTGGGGGAGGGACTGAAGACGATCTGTCGACGGAACGGGTAGCAAACTCTAAGGCCTCAGCAAACCAGGCCTCCAATGGGAGAGGATTATCAAGGACGACGGCTAAGCCAGGCTTACCGTCGTCGCTCAAACCTGTCCCATAGGAGGACAGTCCCGTCAAAACAGCGAGGGACTGAACATCTTGAAGGATGTCCTGGCGGCTGAAGTCTGACCAGAGCTTAGTACGAGGAGCAGACGGGGGCTTGGGCTTAACCGAAAAGTACTGAAGGTCAGTCCTCGTCGGGTAAGCCCGAACCTCCACGTCGGCCACCTGACCATCCACCCTGAACGCCCTAAACTGCATCTTATCATTTAGCTGGACCGACCAGCCCAAAGGTAGGGCCCTCTCACCGGACGGTAAATCGGTAGCACGCTCCGGGTGGGAGGCCTGCACCCCCTTCCAAACAGCCAAGGAGCCATAGAGGAGAGGCATAGTCCTCGACGGGACCTTGGCCTTCTGGATGGGGGGCAAGCGCGGACCCTGCCCTAGCAGACGGAGGACCCCCGCATGGGAGACAGCAGGGGGAACCACCTGAGCCAGGGCAGGAGCAGTGCTAGCCGACGACCGGGCAGGAGGGGAAGCAGGGCGAGAGGGAATGTGGTCCACCGCAGAGGGGAGGGGGACCAAAGCAGGGGCAGGTTGGGTGAGGCGCTGAGGTTGTGTCACCGCCAAGAAGCGCGACAAGAGGGATTCCTGCATCGCCTCCAATCGCGCGTCGAAGTGTGACACAACCCACCCCTGCAGAGCCGAAAATTGATCCGAGAGAGGCGAACCCCCCGAAGATTGTTCGACCCGCAGGGGCGAGCGTGAGCGAGAGCGAGACCCATGACACGAAACAGCAGCGTCGCGGCCCAAAGAAGGCGAGCGACGACTGCCGTGGCGTCCCAGAGGGTCTCGCCCCCGCTCACTAACGCCCGAGGGGGAAACATCATCCTCCCCCTCTTCCAGCGACACGTCAGCCCCCGAGAAAGGGGACCCCGAAACCTCGCTATACTCCACCGAGTCAAGCGGCGGGGTACCCACTCGGGGAGCCGGAAGTCGAAGGTCAGGGATCGAAGAAGGAAGAGGAGTAGGATGACGGGAGTGGGAAGGCTGGCCGGGTGAAAGGAGGTCAGAAGGAGCCGCGGGGGGAAACAGAGCAAGGATCCCCGGGGCTGAGAGAACAGGGCGGCCCGACACCGAGGAGGAGGAGGGAGGAACCACCACCTTGGGACGAGACCGCGAAGGAAGAAGAGGCACAGAAGCAGGAGAAGTAGGAGAAGAAGCAACGACAACCTGGCGCTCCCCCCTGGACAGAGTAGGAGGAGGGAGCAGAGGGCCAGCTACATTATGGACTCCCGCCCGCGTGGAGGACACAGGAGGAGGACGCCTCATGTGCAGGGGAAGCGGGCGGAAAGTAGTAGAGCCCCGATCCGGAGAGGCCAGGGGAGGGCGTACAGGGGCAGAGACGCTAACCCTGGCCTCAGGGCGAGAACCATGACGAGGGCGACGGCCGGAGTCAAGGCCAGCAGGAGGACGAGGAGGGGCAGTAGAGGACGGACGACGAGGAGAGCGAGAGCGTGGACGGAGCTGAGGATCATCCCGACGATGCGGCGACCGACCACGGGACCCAGGCAGACGGGCCCGAGCAGGAAGAGGGCCAGGTAAACGGCCCCCAGACGGGTCAGGGATGCCCAGGGCCACACGGATCCGGTCATCCACAAAAGCCGGGGAGCGATGGCCCACAGATCGAATGTGGCGGGAGACCACCGCCCACACGGACTGAAGGGATGCCGAGGCCGCCGCCGCGTCAGAGGAACCAGGGCGAAGGTCCACAACATCCACCAAGTCCATGCACGGGCCACACAGCGCAGGGAGGTAGGCCGTAGAGGACACACATTGGGAGTGGCGCAGGCAGGACCGGTGGCACTCCAAACATGGGGAGCCACAGCCCTGGCGAAAGCAAGGCATCACACCTGCAATGGAAGAACACACAGCATAAGCAGCACGGTGACGGAGTCAGCGAAGAGAATGTCCAATAAAAACCAGGGAATGAGCATGGGTAAACAAGAAGACACATGCAAACTGGAAGGCGTACTCACTCGAAACCGGGAACACTGAAGGAGGCGATGAGGGCGGGCGATGCTTAAGAGCACAAGCTGAACCTGCAAAGATGGAGAAAGTGTTAAACACCACTCAACACCTCACATGCAGGGCCCAAACACCATAAAGTGTAGACACCAATATAGTAACAGGCAACAATATGACACAAAAGAGGGTCAACAGTGAAAGCCAACTATAACCGCAAATTTGCGGGCCAAAGGAGGTAGATCCGTACCGACACAAACCTCCCACTTCGCCACGCGACCCCCCAGCGATCTCCGCAAATTTGCGGGGAGCCGAAACGACCCAGAGGGCCGAATCGAGCACTCCGCAAATTTGCGGGAACGGCCAAGAGGGCCCGGTGCCGAACAAGCGAGAGGGGCGTCTAGGAAAACCAAAAAAGGCCCGCAAACAAGCGTCAACTCCTTATGAACTCCAAGCGATGATGACCGTGACCATCAAGCTGAGCAGTGTCTTCCTTGATAATATCCTGACTCGACCGGTCAAGGGAGAGGCAAGGAAGGCACACCAGGGGAGAGGAGGCACATCCCCTGGGAACCACCCAACCCACAGAGATAGAGCAAAGCCCATGAGGAGAAGTGGCAGGTTGGGTGGTTTGGCACAACAGGGGCCCCCGTGGGGTACCCCAATCGGGCAAAAGTTATGAAAGGATGGAGGTGAAAACAGGAAGGGAACACAAAAAACCAGTAATGAAACTGGTGAGAAAAAGGGTGGCCTAGCCGCGAGTAGAGAATGTGTCAGGGGCGAAAAACCCTGTGGAGTGAGGGAGAGGCCCCCGTGGGGTACCTCTGGGTATCACGAACCACTAAGCGCCCAGGCCCTTGAGACACAGTGAAGGCTCGAAAGGGGGGACTCGGGAATAACGCTAGTAAGTCGGCTGACACAAACACTACAAACAGCACCGCCACCACGAAATCTCAGATTTTGAACCAACTGTACACCTAGGCTATGAAAAAATGAGAACTCATAAGGGCATAGCAATTCCTGAATGATAAAACAAGCTAGGCTAATTGAAGCTAAAAGCTAAACTATGCCCAGACTAACAGGAAAAAAGAATATGAAAAGAGAAAGAATGAAAACATATAGACGGGGAACGCCAAGCGCCCCCGTACCTTCGGTAGCTATTTCCACACGCGTCTCCATTAAACACACTGAGGAGCCCATTTAGGTGTGTCCTAGATCACGTAACATCTGTCTAGCAAAAAGAAGGCCAGAAAAGCCGAAACGAACCTAAAACAGGGTGAATTGAAGGAGCACAACAAAAGCGGACTTCAACAATGGCGACGCGTGAAAAAATGATAACAGGAGAGGGTCGCTTATGCGCACGTTCGACAGGGATCGGCGCATGACGGAACACGGTATGGGCCTTGAGCGGTAACTAAGGTAAACCCCTTTTTCTTCTCTTCTATGCTTTTTTCACCTTCGGTGGTAGTTTTGGTTAATGTACAACGTCTCCTAGAGCAAGATAAGGAGTAGACTCTAGACGTTTTCTTTTTAACCGCGGTTGGAATGACGACATAGCAGTCAAAATAGACAAGTCGTCATTGCAATTAGGTTAATAGCCTTGACGTTGGATTTTCCAAGACTACTAACAAATTTGTAGGGCTGATAAGGAGGACATTTGTGTCACTTGACGAAGAAATCTTCAGGAATCTCTATACTGTACAGCGCTGGTTAGGCCGCACCTGGAATATGCGAACCAGGTGTGGGCTCCATATATGGTAAAGGATATAGAAGCAGTGGAGAAAGTGCAGAGGAGAGCTAGCAAGCTGGTACCAACGTTGAAGAACGCGGGCTATGAGCAGAGGTTGAGGACACTGGGGCTTCTGACACTGGCATATAGGAGAAAGAGAGGGGATTTGATAGAGACTTTTAAGATAGTGTCAGGAAAGTACGATGAGGATGTGTGTGAAGGTATCTTCTTGATGCGGGAGGGAACAAGAACGAGAGGACACTCTAAGAAAATTTACAAAGAAAGAAATAGGCTTGAGAAGGCAAAGAACTCATTTTGTGATAGAGTGGTAAATGAGTGGAACGCACTGCCCCAGTATGTAGTCGATTCCGAATCAATAAGGGAGTTTGAAAGTAATCTTGATAAAGCATGGGGAAGACAAGATTTGAAGTTTCATTATAAAACAAAAACACAGAATAGTAAAAATGTTGCGTCTGCTACCGCCGCCGCCAACACCGTGAACGACCGCAGCAGTGCAAGTACTGGTACTGAGCTGGATACACAGGCATAGTTTGCCTTTTTCCAGAGGATCTACTGTAAGAAACTGTAAGAATGTAATAGGCATAATCGTCAATGATGGAGGGGCCACTAATAAATAATATGTTACAAATATGACATGTACCAGCTCTGCATAATTCCAACTAAGTATAGCCCAATAAGGCCGTTAGGCGTATTTCCATTGGGGTCCTTGACCAACTCGAGAGTTGGTCCAGAGCCTAAAATATGAAATGTTTATTGTCGAGTTGAGTAGTCAAGCGTTAGCCTTGAATGATACTGATTATACCATAGTATCCTTATTGGAGGAGTGATAACCTGGGAATCTTTGTGAATCAAAATTATTGATTTACTACTAGTAGTTATACGTGAACGACAATATCATAGTATCCTTTATTGAAGGAGTGATAATGTGGGATTCTTTGTAAATCAATGTTTTTTTATTTTTTATTTTTTTTTATCTACTAATAGTAGGTAAAACAGTAAAATCTGTGTAAAACGAATGAATGAGAACCAACCGGTTAACCGTGTCCATGTATATACTTGGCCTAAGGAAAGAGAGATAATATCTCTTAATTTTGTACCGCCTTTGTTTGGGAATAAAAGTTAATAATTATAATAACAATAAAAATTGTCAGGTTACTTATATAGCGCCCGTTCTCCTCCTTCGAGGATTCACCAGCGCTTGGCTTTCTTTAGTCTACCATTGACTATTACCCGAGCGGGTAATAGTCCTCCCCCTTGCTCGTGGGGAGATGGTAACTGACGGCTATATCCCTGAAAACTTTTCAATCTGAGAGGGGATTGAAACGCGAGACCTGCCAGATGGTTATCAGGCACACTATCAACTAAGCCAGCCGGACGGCTAAATTATTAATCCTCCTAACCTATATGGCTATGCATGAATGAACAGGATAACTATGGTATTGAAATACCGTTCTTAACCCTTCAAACCCGGTTGGTACACACGTGTACCATTTTTTTTTTGGCCCCAGGAACCCGGGTGGTACTACATTGTACCATTGCTTGAAAGCCTGTGAGCTTCGTGTGCGAGGCGTCGGTCCGACGCATGTAAACAACAGCCGGCTGGACCGACGCTCCGCATCTCCGGCCACAAGAAGGAGAGCGTCGCTTGTTCGTGTGTGCCTGTATGTTGTTGTTCAGTATCGAAAAGTGGTGTAAAGTGGCTGGTTTGGCCATAAAGTTATCTCCAATGAAATCATCATCACAGCTCACCCAGTTGACTTAGAGAGCTCTACTTAAGGCCATTTTACAGGTAAATAACACAGCTACGCTTGGGGATGCGCGGGAATGCGGGAAGCAGTCTGATTAACGAATATACGGTATCCTAGCCTAGACGTTTTTCGGCCAAAACACCCGGATTTCGAGGAATATATATATAATATATAGCCGGGGCCGGAGGGTTAATAAAAGGTAGGAATTATCCTACAACCTTGTACCATAATTTAGGATTGGAAAGTTTAGTGCACCTTTTGTCCCACTCTGAATGAGTATAAACATTATCAGTAATACTGAGTGAATGAAGTTTTACTCGGGACTTTGTTAAAATTGAGTTATCTCTAGTACTATACTAAGCATATACAAGTATTGAGTTATCTCTAGTACTATACTAAGCATATACAAGTATTGAGTTATCTCTAGTACTATACTAAGCATATACAAGTATTGAGTTATCTCTAGTACTATACTAAGCATATACAAGTATTGAGTTATCTCTAGTACTATACTAAGCATATACAAGTATTGAGTTATCTCTAGTACTATACTAAGCATATACAAGTATTGAGTTATCTCTAGTACTACACTAAGCATATACAAGTATTGAGTTATCTCTAGTACTATACTAAGCATATACAAGTATTGAGTTATCTCTAGTACTATACTAAGCATATACAAGTATTGAGTTATCTCTAGTACTATACTAAGCATATACAAGTATTGAGTTATCTCTAGTACTATACTAAGCATATACAAGTATTGAGTTATCTCTAGTACTATACTAAGCATATACAAGTATTGAGTTATCTCTAGTACTATACTAAGCATATACAAGTATTGAGTTATCTCTAGTACTATACTAAGCATATACAAGTATTGAGTTATCTCTAGTACTATACTAAGCATATACAAGTATTGAGTTATCTCTAGTACTATACTAAGCATATACAAGTATTGAGTTATCTCTAGTACTATACTAAGCATATACAAGTATTGAGTTATCTCTAGTACTATACTAAGCATATACAAGTATTGAGTTATCTCTAGTACTATACTAAGCATATACAAGTATTGAGTTATCTCTAGTACTATACTAAGCATATACAAGTATTGAGTTATCTCTAGTACTATACTAAGCATATACAAGTATTGAGTTATCTCTAGTACTATACTAAGCATATACAAGTATTGAGTTATCTCTAGTACTATACTAAGCATATACAAGTATTGAGTTATCTCTAGTACTATACTAAGCATATACAAGTATTGTAAAAAGTTCTTGAAGGTATTTCTATTAATTACCAATTTGAACTTCGTCATCTAGGACTGCCAACTTGAATAATAATTGAATAGGCCGACCTGGAGTGTGCTAGTAGGACTCGGTAGGCCTATTGGTATAACTCGGTGTCTGGAACCGGAAATAAGTTAATATCGTTTGAATACCCGGAGTTGGTTGACAGAACTCGGTGTTTGGGAACCGGAGTTAATTGACAATATTAGACTACTCGGAGTTTTCTGGGACTCGGAGTGAAGTCACTATTGTTGTATACCCGGAGTTAGAAGTTATATAGGAACCGGAGATATGTTCTCGCTAAGGGATACTCGGAGATATGTTGGTAGAACTCGGTGTTTGAGAACCGGAGTTAAGACGCTTTGGTTGAATACCCGGAGTTAGAGTGGTATACAACTCGGTATATGGAAACCGGAGTTTGTATTCTCTTTAACCCTCTGTTCCCGGAAGGGCTCTTGAACGCCCATAAAAAAGCATACCAGAGCTGCCCGGAAGGGCTCTTTAACGCCCAGTGGTTGAAAGCCTGTGAGCTTGGTGTGCGAGGCGTCGGTCCGACGCATGTAAACAACAGCCGGCTGGACCGACGCCCCGCATCTCCGGCCACAAGAAGGAGAGCGTCGCTTGTTCGTGTGTGCCTGTATGTTGTTGTTGTTGTGTTGTTCCCTAAGCTGCCTGGCCGAACAGCCCCGAGTCCCTGAGGAAGGCCACGGCCACGATCGGGCTTTCCCACAGAGCTCTCATTGAGTGTAGGTTGTGTTGTTGGCGTAAGTGGTTGTGTGAAATGCAGTCTTCTATGATGTGTTTAATGGTATGGGGTGCTGTGTTACATCCCGGGCAGGCGTCGACAACGGAGTCATCCAGTCTCTTCTGATAGCTCAGGAGAGCTGGATGGTGTCCGCATCTCAGCCTGGCCAGGTGGACTCTGTCCTCGCGAGGGAGGGAGGATTCGGAAGGATGGATTTCGGGAGGTCGTGCATGCAGCTGCGTGTTGTCTGTGAGTGAGTGGATGGATTGGCGAGAGATATGAGTATGGATGTGCTTCTGGAAGTTGGTTCGGGGTGGGCAGGGAGGGAGAGAGGACAATAATTGTGTGTGATACCGTGTGCTGGGTGTTGTTTTGATATTTCTTGGTGTCTGTGGGTGTGTTGCCATGTAGTTTAGTGGGTGGTCTTGGTTCGTGGAGGCTGCTGCCAGGAATTGAGTGCCTCTCATGTCCAGATGGTCTTTGACTTTGAGGATTTTGGTTTCTTGATGTAGATGATCTGTGGGTGCAGTAGCTGTGCAGCCTGTATGTTGTTGTTAAGTATCGAAAAGTAGTGTAAAGTGGCTGTTGTTGCCATAAAGTTATCTCCAATGAAATCATCATCACAACTGAACCAATTGACTTAGAGAGCTCTACTTAACGTCATTCTACAGGTAAATAACACAGCTACGCTTGGAGATGCGTGGGAATGCGGAAGCAGTCAGAATAACAAAGATACGGTAGCCTAGCCTTTTTTTTTTTTTTTTTTTTTTTTTTTTTCCCTATGTGATTGAGGGAGGCAAAAGGCATAACTGCCTATAGCGAGTGCCTCCCCCATAGTTGAAAGAGTGACAGGGCCAAAATCAAGGGACGTTCGAGCCAAAATGCCTGGACACACGGAGTTTGAAGCAATTTAAGTCATAGGAAGAGGGAAAGACCGATTCTGGGAGAGAGTTCCAGAGCTCAGATGTTGAGTAGAAGAAAGTTTGAGAGTAACATTTCACTCTTGGGTTGGAGAGTTGCACAGAGTAGGGGTGGGATTGAGTTGCAAGACGGGTACCACGTGCCCTACGTAAAGGAGGTGGTATGCACTGGGATAGCTCTGAGGAACACTGATTATTATAGTAGCGATAGAATAGCGAGAGAGATGCAACATTGCGGCGGAGAGAGAGAGATTGCAGAGAGTTGGTGAGTGGACGGGAGTTAATGATACGAAAGGCCTTCCTTTCAACTTTGTCTAGGAGAGCGGTGTGAGAGGAACCTCCCCACACATGTGAACAATACTCAATACAAGGGCGCACTATGCCCCTGTACAGAGCAAGAAGCTGTGCAGGGGAAAAGAACCCCCTAAGGCGGTTGAGCACACCCAGCTTCTGGGAGGCTGCCTTAGCAAGACTGGTAATATGGTCCTTCCAAATGAGCCTAGACGTTTTTCGGCCAAAACACCCGGGTTTCGGGGAATATTTATGTAATGCGTAGCCGGGGCTGGAGGGTTAAGGGTTAGAGTACTCGGAGATACTGTCTGTAGTGAACCGGAGTAAAATATGAATTTTGACATAATTGCACCCGGAGCTATAGTAGCACTCGGTGTTTGTGAACCGGAGTAAAATATGAATTTTGACATAATTGCACCCGGAGCTATAGTAGCACTCGGTGTTTGTGAACCGGAGTTAAATATGAATTTTGACATAATTGCACCCGTAGCTATAGTAGCACTCGGTGTTTGTGAACCGGAGTTAAATATGAATTTTGACATAATTGCACCCAGAGCTATAGTAGCACTCGGTGTTTGTGAACCGGAGTTAAATATGAATTTTGACATAATTGCACCCGGAGCTATAGTAGCACTCGGTGTTTGTGAACCGGAGTTAAATATGAATTTTGACATAATTGCACCTGGAGCTATAGTAGCACTCGGTGTTTGTGAACCGGAGTTAATAAAACTGGTGAGGGAACAGGTTCTTAACTCTGGAGCCCCGGAGATAAGGCTATGACAGTGTACCACCGGAAAAACTCCGAGTGGAAGAAAGGTGGGAGGTGTATGACAAAAGCACCTTGTAGTAAAAGCAAAATGGTAGGTAAAAATACCCGGAGCCTCGTAGATATAAACTAGAGAACTCCGGCAGAGTAGGCACAAATAAAAGATATACAAATGAGGCCCCCAACCTCCGCCTATACTCGGCTACCCCCCGGACTTCAAATAGTACACAGGGATCTCCTAGTGACCGGAGATATAATTAAGCCCAGTCAACCATAAAGCACTTCTGTTTAAGTTACAGCTCATTGGTATTGGTGGCAATTTTTTAAGGATCTTTGAAGATTTTTTGACGAAAAGATCTCAGTCTGTATTTACCTATTTGTATTTACCTATTTGTAGTTTACAGGAATTGAGCAGCGCTCGTGTTGTCCTGTCTTAGTTACTTTATAATCAATCCATTTTACTTAGACAAGTATCGTAATGGATATTCCCAGTTCCCAGTATTTTGGACTAACATATCATAACTTATGTTGCCCTATTTCCATATTTACTTTTATCCAACCTAGATTTGAACATGTTAATGTTCCTCGCTCTCACCACCTCCTCCTCCAAGTTGTTCCAAGTCTCTATACTCCTATATGGGAAGCTGAATTTCTTTGTGTCCTTACGACATCTGCCCTTCCTCAGCTTAAACTCGTGCCCTCTTGTCCTTCCATTATCCCTCACGAATAGATCTTCCCTATCTACTCGTTCCAAACTTTTTACTCCCTTGAACATCGTTATTAAGTCGCCTCGTTCCCTTCTCTCTTTCAAGGTAGGCAGTTGTAGTGTCTTAAGTCTTTCCTCATATGTCAACTCCTTCAATCTTGGGATCATCTTCGTTGCTATCCTTTGGACTTTCTCTAATTTGTTTATATGTTTTTTCAAATGTGGTGACCATATCACTGCTGCATATTCTAATCTTGGTCTTATCATAGTCATTATCAATTTTCTTAACATTTCTTCATCCAAATAGTTAAATGCCACTCTCATATTGGTTATTATTCCATATGCTCCTCCAATGATCATGTTAATATGCTTCTCCGGGGATAGATCATCTTGTATTATCACTCCAAGGTCCTTCTCATGCCGTGTTTTGCCGATTATTTCAGTTCCTAATTTGTACACCCAGCTTGGCCTTATCTCACTT
The DNA here is from genome assembly GCA_037953745.1 of Lithodes maja. NCBI lineage: Eukaryota > Metazoa > Arthropoda > Malacostraca > Decapoda > Lithodidae > Lithodes > Lithodes maja. The sequence continues at coordinate 13,599 of JBAKBP010029959.1, read as the reverse complement.
GTTCCCACTTCCAAAACATGACACTTTTCTGCATTGAAACTCATTTTCCAGGTTTGGCTCCATCTGTGCAACTCATCTAGGTCCTTTTGAAGATCCTGACAACTTTCTATACAAGTGACATTCTTCATGATCTTAGCGTCATCCGCAAACATATTCATATGACTATTCAAGTTTTCTGGCATGTCGTTTACATAAAGTAGGAACATTATCGGACCCAACACTGATCCCTGTGGTACTCCGCTCGTCACACTCCTCCACTGTGAATATTCGTCTCGTATCGTGGTCCTCATTTCTCTTCCTATTAAAAAGTTTTCCATCCATTTTAACATCCTACCATGTACACCTCCAACAACCTGCAATTTCCACAATAACCTTTTGTGAGGCACCCTGTCAAAGGCCTTTTTCAGGTCCAGGTAAACACAGTCAACCCATCCCTCTCTCTCCTGTGTAACATCTACAACTCTGCTATAAAAGCTTAATAAATTAGATACACAAGATCTCCCTTCCCTGAATCCAAATTGTTTCTCGCTAAGCACCCCCTGTCCCTCAATGAAGTGTGTCCACTTTTTCCTTATAATTTTCTCACAAATTTTACAAACAATGCTGGTGAGGGACACCGGTCTGTAGTTACTTGATGTGGTCATTGATGGGTGTCATTCCCCTTCTGTTACTGTTGTTTCTGGTGTTCCACAAGGCAGTGTCCTTGGGCCTTTGCTTTTTATTATTTTTACTGCTGACCTGTGTTCCGAGCTTGAAAATAAACTAATCTCCTATGCTGATGATACAACTACTTTATATGCGTCAATTGCATCACCAATAGATCGACACGTAATTGCTACTGCTCTGAATAGGGATTTAGCCAAAATTACATCATGGTGTGAACTTTGGGGCATGAAACTTAATGCTAGTAAAACACACTCCATTATCATCGGCAGATCTCGTACCTTGGATCCTCCCCATCCTTATCTACAAGTTTCTGGCGAGCAAATTGAGAATGTGGATACTCTGCGTTTGTTAGGAGTTACTCTTGATCCCAAACTTACTTTTGAAAAGCATATTCGTTCTTTCTCCTCTTCCATTTCCCAAAAAATTGGTCTGCTTCGCAAGGTTTATAAAACATTTGCTTGTGACGCCACAGTTATCAAGTCTTTTTATGCTTTTATTTTGCCACATTTCGAGTACTGCTCACCTGTCTGGTTGTCAGCAGCTGACTGCCATCTCAAGTTGCTTGACAGGTCGCTAAATTCCATCAGTTTTATTCTACCTAATTTGTCTCTTGATCTGTGTCATCGACGTAAAGTTGGTGCCCTTAGTCTTTTATTTAAAGTTTTTAACAACCCTCAGCATCCCTTACATGGGGTTCTGCCTGGGCCCTATGTCCGGGCTCGTGCAACTAGATTCACAAGCAATCTTAATTATCTTGCCATGAGCCGTGTTAATTTTTCTACTACACAGTTTTCACGGTGTTTTGTGCCGGCCATGGTTGACTTGTGGAATAAGTTGCCAAATGAGCTAGTCAATTCAGCTAATATCTCCATTTTTAAGTCTAGAGTTAATGCTTTTTTGCAGCATTAATTCTAATTTTTAAACTTATTTTATTCTATTTTATTGTATTATATTTAAGCTTGATATCCTCCACTGCATAATATGTTATCTGTGTTGTTTAATATGTGTATATGTACAGTACAGTATACAGTGTATGTTTTTATTTTTTCCTAAGTTGCCATAGTCTCTCTCCAGTGCCTCCGGGTGTTTTGTGTGGATTGATCTTGATGGTGTTTCTGCACTCTGGTTGGAGACTTCGGCATCTCATATAATAATAATAATAATAATAATAATAATAATAATAATAACACTAACCGACCTAAAAAGGACCGGAGTGAGACTCTAAAAATGGGCCCAACTGAAGGTTGGTTCGTAGCTTAAAATCATAATTTTTGAAAAGGGAGGCTACGGTGGCAAGTATCAAAAATAATCACAGGCAAAAGTATCATAAAAGAATAACATTTATCCGCTCTGCATCAAGACAGAAAACCTGGAAGGTACATAGACTATGAAGACGTATGACATAAAAGTCTAATAAATTGTTTATATACAGTGCAAAAGGAAAATATTTCTTAAAAACCTTATTAAAATGTAAAGAGAAACGCTCAATGTCACGAAAACATCAAAAGGATGAAATTCGAAGCATCTGGAATTTTCAATAAGAAATAAAAGAAAATGTGATAGCCGCTAGATCGCCATTAAACAATTTTATCGAAGCGCGACGTTGAACGTTCAGAGAAAAAGTTAGGCTATCAGCAAGAAAAGTTGAAATGAATAGCATCAACGATTAATTGAAAAAATTATAAGAATGGATAGGCTAGTTAGAATTAAGAATATTGAATTTCGGAGCTTATAAAAGCATTGATGGAAAAAAGGCAAAGGCCTAGCCTATCCCTAAAACTGGCGTCCGCTAGCTAAACTAACGAAGCCTAAAAACTGAAATAGAGGCATTCTAACTAACCTGACTTACATAACATAATGTAATAATATAAAGAGGAAAAAGATAGAAATGCTGTACAGAAAATAAAAATAATATTCATATAATAATAATGGTCGTAGCATGTGGCGCGTCCCGTGGAAGTCGTCAGCTCTCTGGAAATGTTCAATATACATACATATCTATGACAGCTCCTTACTATAATAGTAACATATACTTCCCAGAAGAGGCAGCAGGAAATGTCTAAAGATGAAAAGTAGCACATCCTGAGAGCACAAATTTAGTCCAACCTGTCGCACGGGACGCGACCACAAGAAGGATGTATAAACCCAGCGTGACCAGCTGGGGGACGCGTGCAAGGGAAGGACTGTATAACGGCGCACTAGTTGATTTAGTAAGACAACATTCATAGTTTCTAATCTTTACTCATAAAAAATTTCTTTCTTTTTCTAATCTATCTATCTATCTATATGCTCAGGCCCAATCCCCATTTTGGGGGTAGCCGACTCAAGACAGAGCAAGAACAGGGAAAACACAAAAACAACATAAAACAAAAAATAAACACTGATAAAAAACACAAACTCACACACATCCAGGTCACCCAGGAGAAGACCCAGAGACCAGGGTTACCAAGGTCGCTCCAGCACTCCCCCGGCCCCTGACCACCCAGAGAGGTTCCGATCTCGGCAGGCAGACATGCAGCGGAGCCAAAGCCACAAGCCCTCCCACCACACTTCCAGGCACACCCTTCATATTAATCGTCTCCCCGGGCCAGGCGCCTGATGGACTATTATCTAGTCGAACTTGCGCCCGACCCCTTACTCCAAATGACGACGTGTTCACTCAACTATTCACAAGCATTCTCCATTCACTCCTGTCCACCACCACTTCCCCTGCCTGATCTATAGTCATTCCTCTATCATCCAAAGCCTTTCTTACACAGTCTCTCCATCTCAATGGGGGTCTTCCTGCCCTTCTATCTCCCCTTGTACCTGACTCACATATTATCTTTGTAAGCCTTTCATCTCCCATTCGTTCAACATGACCATACCAGCTCAGCACCCTTCTGTCCACTCTGGCTGACAAATGTTCCTGCTGCCCCACTCTCCTACGTATCTCTTCATTCCTCAATCTGTCTCTACGAGTAACTCCACACATACTCCTCAAGCAGCTCATCTCCATCACATCCAGCCCTCTTTTCTCCTTTTTCTTCAGAGCCCATGTCTCAGCCCCATACATCACTGTTGGCACAACAGTTCCTTGATACAGTGCACTTTTTACTTTCACTCAGAGATTTCTCGTCTTCCACATACTTCCCATTGCTCCGAAAACCTTCCTTCCTTCACACACTCTCTGTTTTACCTCCACTTCCATACCTCCACTCCTGCTTATCGTTCCTCCTAGATATTTAAAACACTCTACTTGTTCCAATATTTCTAATGGTTACCTTTTGTAATGACGTTCCCTAGGAACTAAGTAAAGGGTTTCACCCTAGGATGTACTTTTTATATATTTGGGTCGCGTTATGCTTTCTCCGGGACCCTCACGGGGGTCTCCGGGGAGCCCTTATACAGTATATATAAGGCTCTCACGTCATTGACGGAGAGCACCATTACTAAATTACGACATCATTCGGCCAGATCGCCCGGATCTGAATGCTGTCCTTTGGAAGGCGAGCCCGGCAAGAAGGGTTAAGAGGAATCTATGGTCGTAAAAATAGTTAAGTGAGATAGTTGGAAGCCTGTTAATTGCTGGAGGCCCTTTGTAAACTGAATAAAATCGTCTAATTATAGGCAGAATAAAGTTAAAAAGACATTGCCGGTACAGAAAGGGTTAGGGGACCAAACTGTAGCTACTTAAGTGGTGACATCATATTATGTCTATTCTAAGTGGTGACATCATATTTGTCTATTAAGTGGTGACATTCATATTATGTCTATTAAGTGGTGACATTCATATTATGTCTATTAAGTGGTGACATTCATATTATGTCTATTAAGTGGTGACATTCATATTATGTCTATTAAGTGGTGACATTCATATTATGTCTATTAAGTGGTGACATTCATATTATGTCTATTAAGTGGTGACATTCATATTATGTCTATTAAGTGGTGACATTCATATTTTGTCTATTAAGTGGTGACATTCATATTATGTCTATTAAGTGGTGACATTCATATTATGTCTATTAAGTGGTGACATTCATATTATGTCTATTAAGTGGTGACATTCATATTATGTCTATTAAGTGGTGACATTCATATTATGTCTATTAAGTGGTGACATTCATATTATGTCTATTAAGTGGTGACATTCATATTTTGTCTATTAAGTGGTGACATTCATATTATGTCTATTAAGTGGTGACATTCATATTATGTCTATTAAGTGGTGACATTCATATTATGTCTATTAAGTGGTGACATTCATATTATGTCTATTAAGTGGTGACATTCATATTATGTCTATTAAGTGGTGACATTCATATTATGTCTATTAAGTGGTGACATTCATATTATGTCTATTAAGTGGTGACATTCATATTTTGTCTATTTGCATGAATTTTGTATATGTTGTATGGGATTGGATAAGGGCACTTCTGGCAAAGTTTGATAGCATTTGGCTGAGTAATTTTCAGGAAATAAATTAAATAGGAAAACAATTACGTGCACTAAATAGAAACAGAGACACTGGTTAGGCTAACTTACTTATATATAAACACTTTTGCACCCAGCTTGTGAAGGATCCTGACTACCTCCATGCTGACTTTGCTTGTGGTGTATTGGCCAACTTGTCCAAGCTGCGGGGTTTGTGTCAGCGTGTGTGGCAGCAAGCGTGTGGTGGCACTGGTAACAATTCATTTGAGGCGCTGGTCAACATTCTCTGTCAACTGGACTACAACAAGTAAGCACAAGCACCACAACACTGTACTGTACTGCATTCCTCTCTCTTCTACGGTTATTGTTTGCTGTCGCTTCATTTTAGTCATTATTATTAGCTTTTTTTTTTTTTTTTTTTTTTTTTTTCTATATTCCAACTACTCCCTCTCGGGCATAGGCTGATAGCCTTTTACACTCTACCGCTGAACACGGTGAGGCCCGTGAGGTCTTGCTCCAGTCTAGGGAGTGAGACATGCGAAGCTTCACGGCTCGAAGCAATTCCACCTCTGAAGCTGCTTCGCCTCTGTGCTTCACAGTCTCATCCACCAGGCTCGGACCCTCACTCTCAGAACGCCACCTATTGAGCAATTAACTCACTAGGCATTGCCCCCCTGTAGCATATTTGTGAATATGGGAATATTCATACAATGCTATTCAATCAGGGAACAATGAGGGTATTTATATGGCATTTCGGTGTGCTGTGGTAATGCACTGATACTAGGTACAGCACAAATTCCATCCCAATAATATCTTCCCATTGACATATTGGGATTCGAACCCGGGTCCATTGGATTACCAGTCCAGTGGCAAGACCACTCTGCCACACCTCCCCTGTATAGCTAGGCTATACAAAGTTAATAATATACTATACTGTTCTTATTTTGTCTTTGGAAGTGATAAAATGGGCAAAACAATGCAATCTATAATCTCTCTACATGCCCCTGTGTTGGATCTCTCTGTCTCTCTCTCTCTTACCGTTATTACAATTGAGATGACAGGGTTGAGCAGCCACCCCCAGACCAACACCAGAATAGCAGTCATCGAAGACAGCAGGAAGAGTAGACGAGAGGAAATGAGACCCGACCAGCTTCCCAGACTTTAATTCCGGCCCGGATACACGAGTCTACCTCTTTTCCCAGAACTACCCATGCTCTAAATTCCGGAGAAATAGGTCAGTCTACCCGGAAAAGGAGTTCGAGCCCCGGCCACTCACAGGGGCCCCAACTCCTCCAATGGCAGAGGCAGGAACCACCGCCCGAGACATACCATCAGCTCCAGCCCAACTTGCAGTACAATGAAGAAATGTTTATGCAAGTTAAGCACCAAAAATCCTTCCAATATAGAAATAAGTGGGACCCTCAGTACCCCTCCTATAGTACCTTCCCGGAAGACTGGGAATGAAGTAAATGCAGTGATAGATAAGAAACTTGTGGCCGGCAGAATAAGAAAAGCCAGATACCACGATGGATAGAAAATCATCCATTACATCACCACAAGGCCCTCTAAAAATAGGGGACCAAGATCACCAGATTAAGGATCTCCATGTCTATATGCTATATGCTCAGGCCCAATCCCCATTTTGGGGGTAGCCGACTCAAGACAGAGCAAGAACAGGGAAAACACAAAAACATCATAAAACAAAAAATAAACACAGATAAAAAACACAAACTCTCACACATCCAGGTCACCCAGGAGAAGACCCAGAGACCAGGGTTACCAAGGTCGCTCCAGCACTCCCCCGGCCCCTGACCACCCGGAGAGGTTCCGATCTCGGCAGGCAGACATGCAGCGGAGCCAAAGCCACAAGCCCTCCCACCACACTTCCAGGCACACCCTTCATATTAATCGTCTCCCCGGGCCAGGCGCCTGATGGACTATTATCTAGTCCAACTTGCGCCCGACCCCTTACTCCAAATGACCACGTGTTCACTCAACTATTCACAAGCATTCTCCATTCACTCTTGTCCACCACCACTTCCCCTGCCTGATCTATAGTCATTCCTCTATCATCCAAAGCCTTTCTTACACAGTCTCTCCATCTCAATGGGGGTCTTCCTGCCCTTCTATCTCCCCTTGTATCTGACTCACATATTCTCTTTGTAAGCCTTTCATCTCCCATTCGTTCAACATGACCATACCAGCTCAGCACCCTTCTGTCCACTCTGGCTGACAAATGTTCCTGCTGCCCCACTCTCCTACGTATCTCTTCATTCCTCAATCTGTCTCTACGAGTAACTCCACACATACTCCTCAAGCAGCTCATCTCCATCACATCCAGCCCTCTTTTCTCCTTTTTCTTCAGAGCCCATGTCTCAGCCCCATACATCACTGTTGGCACAACAATTCCTTGATACAGTGCACTTTTTACTTTCACTCCGAGATTTCTCGTCTTCCACATACTTCCCATTGCTCCGAAAACCTTCCTTCCTTCACACACTCTCTGTTTTACCTCCACTTCCATACCTCCACTCCTGCTTATTGTTCCTCCTAGATATTTAAAACACTCTACTTGTTCCAATATTTCCCCATCCAGCCTCACATCTAGATTCACCCTATGCTCTCCCCTATTACACACCATTACTTTACTTTTATTGACGTTCACCTTCAGTTTCCTCCTTCCACAAACCACACCAAACTCTTTGACTACCTGCTGCAGTTTCTCATCAGAATCCGCCACCAATGCTGTGTCATCAGCGAACAGCAACTGATTCAACTCCCAATCTCTACCATTCTTTCCTACTAAACCCAATCCTCTTCCCATAGTTCTCCTTTTCACCTCCCTCACCACACCATCCATAAACATATTAAACAGCCATGGTGACATTACACAACCCTGTCGCAAACCTACCTTTACCTCAAACCATTCACTCAACTCACCATTTCCTACTCTCACACATGCTCTGCTCCCTTCATAAAAACTCTTAACTGCTTCTAACAAATTTCCTCCTATTTCATAAATCCTTAACACCTTCCACATTGCTTCACGGTCCACACGATCATACGCTTTTTCCAAGTCCATAAAAGCCCAAAATATCTCCTTATGCTTCTCTAAATACTTCTCGCATAACTGTCTTACTGCAAACATCTGATCCACGCACCCTCTTCCCCTCCTAAAACCGCACTGTTCTTCTCCTATTGCAACTTCCGTACACTTTATTATCCTCTCTATCAACACCCTGCCATACAGCTTTCCAACCACTGACAATAAACTAATACCTCTATAACTTGAACACTCCTGCCGATCTCCCTTCCCCTTATACAACGGCACAATACATGCACTCTTCCAGTCTATTGGTACCATTGACACAGCAAAGCACACATTGAAAAGTCTCACCAACCAATCTATTATCACATTTCCACCCTTCTTTATACACTCCACAGCAATACCATCCAAACCTTCTGCTTTTCCCGCTCTCATTTGTTTCACTGCTTCTTTCACCTCATTTTCCTCAATCCTTTCATTCATTCCCTGCCACCTGGGTGGCCTGGGTAACCTATCTCCATCCACCTCTGCTTCAATCACTGCTTCTCTTCCATCTCTTGTATTTAACAAAGATTCAAAATACTCGGCATATCTTTTCCTCACTTCAACTGGTTCCACTAGTAATTCTCCATTTTCATCTTTCACTGACTCTTCCCTCTTTTGTCCTCCTTTCCTTACTTTATTTACCTCCTTCCAGAACATCTTCTTTCGTTCTTCAAAATTCTCACTCAGCCTTTGGCCCCACCTTTCGTTTGCATCTTTTTTCGCTTCTCTAATTTTCCGTTTTGCCTCTCTCCTTTTCTCCTTGTACCTCTCCCATACCTCAACACTACCATCCTGTAAAACCCTCTCAAAACACTGTCTCTTCTCCTCAACTGCCTTTCTCACCGTATCATTCCACCACTCGCTTCCCTTCCTGATACCTCTGCCTCCTACTTTCCTTTTGCCGCATACTACCTCTGCACTTGCTTTCACTCCTTCCTTAAACTGTTGCCATTCAATCTCTACTTCTCTCTCTTCCATCTCTCTCACTTCCATCCACTTTTCATTTAGTCTTTCCTTGTACTCCCTCTCTTTTTCACTCTTCTCTAACTCACTAACTTTTATTACCTCTCTTACTTCACGCTTGTCTCTTATTCTCCTGTAACTCTTAACTCTTAGCTTTCCCTCCACCAGGTAATGATCTGACATACCCTCCGCCTCACCTCTCATCACATTCACATCCAGCAGTCTACACAATCTTTCCCTTGTCACCAGCACATAATCCATCAATGCCCTCTCTACAGTCTCTCCCCTCACAAGTCTATGCCAGGTGTACTTGTGTATACGCCTTTTTTTGAAGAACGTATTACCTACACTCAATCTACACTCTTCACATACATTTTTCAGTCTTTCTCCACTCTCGTTTACTTTCTCCATGTGTACAAATAAATAACCCCTATGTATTTTTAGAAGTATTACCTTCACCATAGCCAAAAACAACGATATCCACATGTCCCTATTAACTCGAAAGACACCAAATTGAACCCTAAAAATTAACCCAAATATAGCCCGACTCATAGATAACAGGAGAACATAGATAACATGTTATTTATGCCCGACTTTAACTGAAGGAAATTAAGCAAATACGATTGTATCCTTCGTCTGGTCACGCCGGGAGGAAAACATTGGTGTTGCCGCTTCACCAGACTTCCAGTCCGGAACCCCTTCACCTGTACCTGGGAGAGAGGCAGTTCCCCTTGACGCCCAGCCCTGCAGTACCACGAGAGGCAGTTCCCCCTGACGTCCAGCCATGCAGAACCACGAGACCACGTCGACCAGATTCTCGCTCACGGCTCCCTCCGCCCCTGCCCTAAGTGTCTCGGAGTGTATTAAGTTGTGGCTATTAGTTGTGAAGGTAAGGCAAAATATGTAAATATTCCATTTTTAATTAACTCTAGATCTGTGCCCAGGATCTGTCTTGAATCTGTGTTACCCGTGTGAAATACTAAAGTTTGATCCGTACGAGTGATTTATAAGTACGAGATATTGCCTTGTAAATCTGTGTTAACCTGTCTTAAACTAATTTACCCACACCCTTCATCTTCATATTTTTATCAGTGTTACTTAGCCGGAATATTCGCAGATATTCCTCTTATGTGTCCTTTATTCTGTGTGTAACGAAGTTGAAGTCAAAGTGTATAATGTGAGTTTATTCCCTTCTTAAATCTTCTATTTACCTAGAACCTACCCCCAATTTTAAGATTCTTTTATCTACTTAATTACTATCCAGAGATACCAGCTTTACCATATTACCCCCTTATGTTTTGAAAGACAAGACCCCTTTCCTTCAATTACTATCCAGAGATACCAGCTTTACCATATTACCCCCTTATGTTTTGAACCCCCCTGGGGGTTAGGGAATAGAATATGCCCCACGTGCCTTCTGCGTGTCGTAAGAGGCGACTAAAGAGGTTGGGTCGGTGGGCTTGCGACCCCCACCCGGAAAAAATATCTAAGCAAAAAAAAACGAACGAACAGCCTCGGATGCGGACGGAACCAACGTTGACGAACCACGACCGACTAAGGACATGCCTTCGGACATTCTGAGAATGGCTACATGGAATGTTAGTGGCATGAATGATGGCACAAAAGAGAGAGAGGTTCTGGAAGTGTTAGTGAATGCCAGGCTGGATGTATGTGGAATGACAGAGACCAAATGGAAAGGTTCAGATGTGAGAGAGTGGGAGTGTGGAATGGGTGTGTGTGCTGGAGTGAGTGAAGGAACAGCGAGAGAAGGTGCATGTTTGTTTGTAAGTAGCAAATGGAAGGAATGTGTAAGAGAGTATGGGTCTGTGGGTTCAAGGATTGTGTGGGTGAGAATGAAAGTAGGAATACAAACGTGGGTGATTGTATGCGTGTATGCCCCGACAGAGGATATACTTGAAAGAAAGAAAGAGGAGTTCTGGATGAATGTGGAGGCGTGCCTGGAGAAGTTTGACAAGAACGAAAGAATATTTCTGATTGGAGATATGAATGGTAAGGTGGGTGATAGGAAAGTTGAGGGAGTGGTGGGAGGGTGGGGGGTACCATCAGAGGTGAATGGGAATGGTAGTGCACTTGTGGACGTATGTGTGGGGAGGAGGCTGTGGATAGCCAACACCTTCTTCCGACACAGAATGATCCACAGGTACACGTGGAAACGGATGTTGACGATGAAGGATAAGACAGTGGTGGAACGAAAGTCATTGATTGATTATGTATGTGTGGATGAACGAATGAAGAAATCTGTGAAGGATGCTAGGGTGTATAGGGGTATTGGAGGGGGTCTGTCTGATCATTATGTAGTGGTAGCTAAGGTTAGGATACAAAAGAAGTGGGTGAGGAGAGCGGGAGGGAGGCGAGAGGAGGGTGGAATGGTGAGGAGGGTGGAGAGGTTGCAGGAGGAGGAAGTCAGGGAGGAGTACAGGAGAGCAGTGGAAAGACGACTAGGTGGGTTCGACCTGGAAGTTATGGAGGAAGTGGAGGAGATGAGCAAGGTGTTTAAGGATGAGATCTGTGCAGCATGTGAGGAGGTGTGTGGAGTGAGGAGAAGAGGGAGGGGAGTGAAAGGTACAGCATGGTGGACAGAAGAGGTAAGAATAGCTGTGGAAGAAAAGAAGAAAGCATATAGAGAGTGGTTGGGTAGTAGAGGGAATGAAGATTCCGAGAGACAGAAACGAGCGAGGTACGTGGAGAGTAAGAGGGTGGTGAAGAGAGTAGTGAATGAAAGTAAGAGAAGAGTAGATGAGGAATTTGGAAGGAATCTGAGTGTAAAATGGAGGGAGAGTAAGAAACTGTTCTGGAAAGAAGTCAAGAAAGTTAGGGAAGGTAGCAAGGGAAACAGTAAGGGTGTGAAAGATAAGAATGGGAGAATGCTAGCCGAGAAGCAAGAGAGAGTCGAAAGATGGAGGGAGTACTTCAGTGAGTTGCTAAATGAAAGGAATGAAGAGCCAGCAAACATAGCTGGATATGGTATGGGAGGGAGAAGAAGAGAAGTAGTGGAGGAGGAGGTGGGGATCAGGAGGTCAGAAGTGTGGGAAGCCATGAAAAGAGTGAAGTTGGGGAAAGCACCAGGAACAGATGGAGTGTGTGGGGAAATGTTCAGGTATGGTGGTGAGATAGGGATAGAATGGGTATGGAAAATGTGCAAACTAGCATGGGAGAAGGGGAGTGCACCCGATGACTGGAAGACTGGCATAATAGTCCCCCTATATAAGGGCAAAGGGGAAAGAGGAGTGTGTGGTAACCACCGAGGAATATGTCTTCTAAGCGTAGTAGGGAAGGTATACAGTAGGGTAGTGATTGAGAGAGTGAGAGTGAGAACGGAGAAATGGATAGGTGACGAGCAGGGAGGCTTTAGGAAGGGAAGAGGATGTGTAGATCAGATTTTTACCCTGAATTGTGTTGTGGAGAAGTATCTGGAGAAGAAACAAAAGGTGTATGTTGCCTTTATGGACTTGGAGAAGGCCTATGACAGAGTGGATAGAGAAGGTTTGTGGAAAGTACTTAGAATATACGGAGTAGAGGGCAAGTTGCTGAAAGCAGTGAAGAGCATGTATGAGGGTGCAAAGGCGGCAGTACGTGTGGAGAGTGAGCAGAGCGAGTTCTTTGACCTGAATGTTGGTTTGAAACAGGGGTGTGTGATGTCCCCGTGGTTGTTTACTGTATATATGGATGGAGTTATGAAAGAAATACTATCAAGAGCAGTGGATGTTGGTGTATCGCTGAAAAGGGAGGGAATTGAGTGGAAGCTACCTATACTGCTGTTTGCGGATGATACAGTTCTGATGAGTGATAATGAATGGGAGTTGCAGGGTCTGGTAAATGAGTTTGGAACAGTGTGCGAAAAACGGAATTTGAAGGTAAATACGGGGAAGAGCAAGGTTATGGTCTTCGAAAGGGGTGAAGTCACAGAGTGTGAGATGAAGCTGAACGGTCAGGCTATGGAGATCGTCAACTCTTTTAAGTATCTGGGCAGTGTGTTGAGTAAAGATGGGACTATGGATGAAGAGGTGCGGGAGAGGGTACAACAGGGGAAGAGGGTTGTAGGAACGCTAAAAGCAGTAACAAGAAATAGGGTGGTCAGTATGGAAGTGAAGAAGTCCTTGCATGACAGTGTGGTAATCCCGACACTGACTTACGGAAGCGAAGCATGGACGTTGGTTGAGAGACTCAGACCAAGAGTGAGAGCAGTGGAAATGAATTACTTAAGGAGTGCGTGCGGAATGACATGGAGGGATAGACAGACTAATGAGGAAGTAAGAAGGAGGTGTGGTGTGGAGGTAGATGTGCTGGAAAGTGTGAAAAGGAACAACTTGAGATGGTTCGGCCATATGGAACGTATGGAAAGCGAGAGAATGACTAAGAGGGTGTACGAGAGCGAGGTGGAGGGACAGAGGGGGAGAGGTAGACCGAATATGAGGTGGAAGGATGGAGTGAGGAACTACATG
>JBAKBP010029958.1:15000-26401 GCA_037953745.1 Lithodes maja | reverse complement strand
GGGAGGTTTTTAGTTTGTTTCCTACTCCTCCAGCAATCTTAAAAATTCACCCCCCTTGAAAGATAAATTTGTACATTTTTCGGTAGAAAAATGTCCCGGCTGAAAGCCGGTTACTCTTAAATTACAGGCTCGCTATCGCTCGCCAGGATAAAATCGATACCTAAATGGCACGAAAGGACTTAAAATTGGCAGAATGGGGCGGACATTCTTAAAATCACCAAACTAATGGGGCAAACGTCTTAAAATCTCAAAAACAATGGGGCTAGACATGAGGGAGAAAGGGGTCAAGAAAAACGTCCCTCAAGTGGATATCTCCCCTTAAGTTATGAGAGGTTAGGGGCTATGATTGCTGGCCAACCTAGAGTGGACAGACTATAGTTTAGAATCTTGATTATAGTTGCCGAAATATGTTGTGAAAAAAAGAGCTTGACAAAAACACGGTTGGCTTGCAATTTAAGGGAGGGTGACCTGCTTTTTTTTATTTCTCTCCTTTTCTCTCTTTCTCTGGCTTGTATCCATTCGGCCCCGTTCAGCCAAACTATTTTAAGACGTTTATCCCCATCTAGGTGTCGATTTCTTCCTGGCGAGCGATAGCGAGCCAGTATTATATGAAGACATCCAGCTTTGCCAGAGACATTTTTCTATCGACAAATGTACAAATTTAGCCTGCTTTCAAAACATTTAAAAAATATGCTGGCTCGCCACCGCTCACCAGCAAAAAATTGACACTTGGGTGTGGAGAAACGTCCTAAAACAGTGGGCTGAATGGGGCCAAATGGATACAAGCCAGGGAAAAAGAGAAAGGGAGAGAAAAATAAAGCAGGTGACCCCCTTATTATACACAAAAATTGATAGTGTAGTTCGACGGCACAACAAACCCTGCTGACCGTATTTCCGATCCGCTGCAGGTCTCATGTATCAGGTATGTTGGTGTGAGTCAGGAGCCAGTCATAACACGGAGGTCACGGGGTCACCAGGGCAGGTCAACAGGTCAGGTTAGAAGGTCAGGAGGAGGAGAGGGCAATGGGGAGGATGAGTGGTGGGTCAATACTGATAAAACATTGTGTGTGTGTGTGTGTGTGTGTGTGTGTGTGTGTGTGTGTGTGTGTGTGTGTGTTCTATGTGAATGAGGGAGGCAGAACTACCTGTAGCGAGTGCCTCCCCCAGAGTTGAAAGAGTAACAGGGCCAAAATCAAGGGACGTTCGAGCTAAAATGCCTGGACACACGGAGTTTGAAGCAATTTAAGTCATTGGAAGAGGGAAAGACTGATTCTGGGAGACAGTTCCACAGCTCAGTAGTTGAATATAAGTCTGAGAATAGCGTTTCCCTCTTGGATTGGAGAGTTGCACAGAGTAGGGGTGTGATTGTGTTGCAAGACGAGTAGTACTACATACCCTACGTAGAGGAGGTGGTGTACACTGTGTGCATGTGTGTGTGTGTGTGTGTGTGTGTGTGTGTGTGTGTGTGTGTGTGTGTGTGTGTTGAGTGCACACTAAAATTGTGTATGTATAGGGTGGGAGGAGGATGTTCATATATGTATTTAAAGCATTGTGGAACAGACTATATCAGTATAATATGTATAAATGTCATCATTACCGTATACTGGTAGGCTAATCATTTACTCTCTACCTATATTTTCTAACTTCTATGTATTCTTCACCTATTAATACACCCTCCAATACCCTCCAATACCCTCCAAGTTAACTCTCCAATTAGTCTTCCATTCCAAAGTCCCAAATTCCTCCAATCTATTATTAGCCTGTGTCTATCTTTCCTCTAGCCATCAGTCAGTCACTGGTAGGCTGGCTCTTAGAAAACGCGCGCATTCACCTCTCTTTAACCCCTTCTGTACCGGCGATGTCCCTTTAATTTTATTCTAGCTATATTTAGACGATATTGTGCAGTGTCTATAAGCATCTGTGGTAGTCAAATTGGTCAAGGGAGATAGTTCGCAGCCTGTAAATTGCTGGAGGCCTTATAGCAGTAGCCAAAATAGAGTTAAAAGGACGGCACCACTACTAAAAGGGTTAAACACAAATGTGTCACTCTTCAGGTGCTTGTGACTGAACTAAACCTAGATATATTGATAATGATATACATGGGCACTTTGTGCCAGTTTTCTGTCTGTTTGTCTGTTCACGAACTACTCCCCTCAACCCCCTCAGTTTTCAAGATGGAGAGCTCACACTTGGCATGCATAATAAGGGGGTACCAGAATAAGTATTAAGTCCCCCCCCCCCCAACTCCCTCAGTTTTCAAGATGGAGTGCCCATACTTGGCATGTATAAGGGGGTGCCAGAATAGGTTTTAAGCGGAAGAAGAGGGAGGTGAGGGGGGAACACCCCCAACTGTCTGAGCTTTCAAGTTGGAGAGCCCATACTCAGCATGCATACTAAGGGGGTGCCGGAATAGGTTTAAGCGAATTGGATTTTTTCTCCTCAACCCCCGGGGAGAGGGGGACGGAGGCCCCCCACCCCGCCCTACCCCCTCCCCCCACACCGCCAGGATAGACAGCCAGCCCATACTTCGATTTTCTCCCGGGCAGCGCCGGGTACCTCAACTAGTATAAATATATAAATATATATATACAGTATATATATATATATATATATATATATATATATATAGAGAGAGAGAGAGAGAAGTTTGGTTAACTATCAAAATTAAGTCAATTTTTAAGACGCTTGAAGTAGTAATTGACGATTGAATGTGGTTGATTACTCTCTATCTCTCTCTCTCTCTCTCTCATTGATTGTCTCAGGTCCAAGGAAATGGGTAATGATAAGGTAATCCAAAAAACACTGGGAGAACAAAGAGAAAAGGAAGAGGGAAAGGGGATAATAAAGAGTAAATAAGGAAACAAGATAAAGGAGGTGGAGAGCGGGGATATATAAAACGGGATAGGACAAATGAAGATGGATTAACACTAGCAATCCCGCGTTTTGGGGATTATTGTGGCATTTTTTGTGTTTCATGTTTTATGTGCGTCTTGATAATTTTTTAGCAATTTTCGAGCAATTTTATATATTTGTATTTATAAATATATTTATATATTTATATTTATTCATATATTATGTATTTATAATTTATTTATTGTGTTTTTATTTTTATTATATCTTTTGTTTTGTTTACGTAGACCCCATTTGAATCTACCCCCTCCACCCCTCCTTACCTCCCCCCACCTGCCACAGACCTGCCTTCAATTTATTATGCAAATGTTTTCATTAGAAACATGTCCCGGCCGTAAGTACAGGATCGTTATCACTCGCCAGGTAAAAATCGACACCTGCGTGGGGCGAAATGTCTTAAATCTCCAGAGTAATATGGCAAATCGTTCTAAACTAAGAGAGAAAAGGGGTAAGATAAAGACCAAAATCTTAAGTGGAAAGTTACAAATTAGAAATGAAAGTGAAAATAAGAAAAAGAGAGACAATAAAATTATAGGATAAGGCGGGTCACCGGCTCTTTTTTTCTCTCTCTCTCCTTTTCTCTCTTTCCCTGGCTTTTATCCATTCGGCCCCATTCAGCCAACTGTGTTAAGACGTTTATCCCCATCAAGGTGTCAATTTCTTCCTGGCGAGCGATAGCGAGCCAGCATTGTATGGAGAAATCAGGCTTCGCCGGAAACATTTTTTTTATCGAAAAATTTAGCTTCCTGTCAAAACAAAAATATATATATGCTGGCTCGCTACCGCTCGCCAGGAAAATATTGACACCTGGATGGGGGTAAACGTCTTAAAATAGTAGGCTGAATGGGGCCGAATGGATACAAGCCAAAGAGAGAGGGAGAGAAAGAGAAAACAAGCGAGGTGGGCTCCCTTAAATAAAACAAAGCAGAGAAAGAAGAAGATAATATAGATGCTTATAATAAGATAATATATATAGATACTTATAATAAGATAATATATAGATGCTTATAACAAGGACGGAGGAATATAGGAAGCTGTTTAATTAATTAGGGAGCATAGGGGTGGAGAAGGAGAGATAGCAGGAGGGAGGGGAGGGGGGTTAGAGGAGGAGGAGGGAACGGGTTAAGGTGAGGAGAGAGAAGGGGAGAGGTGAGGAACGGGAGATAAATGGGGAGAGGTGAGAAAGAGGAAGAGGTGAGGAGGGGGAAGGAAGGGGAGGGGAAAGAGGTGAGCAAGAGGAGGGGGAGAGGCGAGGTGGGGAAGGGGAGAAGAGGGGAGGAGGGATGGGGGGAAGGAGAGGAGAGGGAGGGGGAGAGGTGAGGAGGGATATGGGAGGAGAGGTGGGGGAGGGGGAGGAGAGGTGGGGGAGGGGGAAATGAGAGGAGAGGAGGAGAGATGAGGAAGAGAAGGGGGGGAGAGGAGAGATGAGGAAGAGAAGGGGGGGAGAGGTGAGGGGGGGGGAGAGGTGAGGAGGGGGCAGAGGTGAAGAAAAATAGGTGAGGAAGAGGATGGGGAAGAGGGAAAAATATCATGGAGGTAGAATAATACCTCCATGGAAGACGTGAGACGATAAGGAGCAAGATGAAAAGTGAAAGTAAATATGAAAAGGAGTGGAAGTGGGTCAGACGAACAAAGAAGGAAGGAAGGAAGGAAAGAGAAATGAGCTATGAGAGAAGGGGGTGAGAAGGTGAGACAGTAAATGAGGAAACGATAAGGAGGAGGAGGGAAAGAAATGAGGAGGAAGGAAAGGAGGAGAAGAGGTGCAGGTGAGGAGGATGAAAAGGAGGGAGGAGGGAAAGAGGAAACAGAGGAGGAGAGGGAGGAAGATGAGAAGGTGAGGAGAGAGAGAGGAGGAGGAGAAGGTGAGAGGAGGGAGAAGGAAAAAAGGAGGAGAGGGGAGAGTATTGGAAGGTGAGAAGAGGGAGGAGGAGGAAGCGAGGAGAAGAAGGAAAAAGAGGAGGAGAAGGAAAAGAAGAGGAGGAGAAGGGGCAGAAGAGGAACTGAGGGAAACTGAGGGAGAGGAGGGGAGGTCTAGAGAAGAATGAGTGATCAGAGACGAAAGAGGCGCCAAACTTACAAATTAATTTTCAAAACACTAATTTAGGGCTCCCAGGTGGGGTGGTGGTGGGGGGGGGGGAAGCAAAGGGTTAGGAGTGGGCGGGGGGGGGGGGGGGGGCGGTAAATATGTATATGAGTTACATAAAGTTACGTACAGACACCGACTACACAGATCATACAGACTCGGCGAGGTGGTCAGGACTTTCTATGCAAGAGAGAGAGAGAGAGAGAGAGAGAGAGATGAGAGAGAGAGAGAGAGAGAGAGAGAAACAAAACGATATAAATAATGAGAAAAGAGAGAATAAAGAGAAATATAGGATATAAATAGGGAGAAAATAACGGGAGAGGGAGGAAGGAAGGGCGGGAGGGACAAGAAAGGGGCTAAAGAAGAAGAAGAAGGCAGCACTAAGTTGAAGGTGATATTAAACACTCTCACACTCACACACACACACACGAGAAGAGTAAGGAAGATACAAGAATGAAAATGGGATGCAATATAAAGGAGAAATATAATAAATAGGTGACTGAACTTGGGAGATATAGAAATGGCGATATATAAAGATACATAAAACAAATACAAGAAAGAAAATGGGATGCAATATAAAGGAGAAATATAATAAATAGGTGACTTAACTTGGGAGATATAGAAATGGGGGATATATAAAGAAACATAAAACAAATAGGAGACTTAATTGGATAGCTAAAGAGATGGAATATAAAAAAGAATGAGATAAATAGGGTAGTTTAAACGGGTAGATAAAGAAATGAGGATACAAAAACGAGAAATTTAACAAATAGGGGACTCTACTAGCGATATATAAAGGAAAAATACGATAAATAGAGAACGAAGATAAATAGGGGAGGTAAACAGAGACACAATAAATGGAGGGATAATATACCTGATATAATGAAAGGTAGCGTTCACATAGACAAACATTAATATATAGGAAACTTGAAGGAGGGAGAAAATGGAAATAAATAGGGAGACAAAAGGGAGGAAGCGATGAAGGGGCTAAGTGGGGAGAGAAACAAGAGAATACACACAGAAAATGGGGATATATATAGGGAGGAAGAAAGAGAATATACAACAGGAAGGGAGATAAATAGGGAGAAGAAATAGAAAGGAAAAAAATAGGCAGGGGGAAATGAGAATAAACACAGAAAATGGGAGCTAAATAGGAAGAACATGGGATACTAAAACAAAAGGGGAATTACATAGAGAGCAAAGAACTAAGGAAATTGGAGATAAATAGGGAGAACAGATGAAATAACAAAAATGGGAGACAGATAGGGAGAAAAGGGAGAGTGAGGGAGGAAAGGGGCCAAATAGGGGAGAAACAAGACAATATACACAGCAAATGGGAGATAAATAGGGAGGAAATGGGGAGAATAAAACAAATTGGGAAACAGATAGAAAGAAAAAAAGGGAGAGGGTGGGAGGGAGCAGAGGGTAAAAAGATAATATACGCAGAATGGGGAGAAAATAGGAGGATAATCAGAACATGGAAGATGAATAGGGAGAATAAAGAAAGGGTGGGAGGGAGTAATAGTAAGGGAGAGTAATAGGGAGATAAATATAAAAGAGAGGGAGAGAGAAGGGAGATAGATAGGGAGAAAAACAGAGGGTAGGAGGGAAGAAGAAGTGATATGAATAGGGAGAATATAGAGAGGAAGGAAGGAAGAGGAGAGATAAGAAAGAAGATTAATAGGGAGAGAAAGAAGGGGTGGAGGGAGGAAGAAGAAGGGAGATAAACAGCTAGATAATAATGGGAAAGGTAGGAAGGAGAGACAAGGGGGGAGGAAGGGAGGTAGAAAAAGGGTGATAAAAAGAGAAAGGGAGGAAAGAAAAGGCGGCGAGAGAAGAAGGGAGAGAACAGGGAGGGAGGGAGAAGAAGGGGTCTAAGTAGGGAGATAAAATGGGATAGGGAGGAAGAAAGAGGGGGAGAGAGAAGGGAGATTAATAGGGGGAGGTAGAAGAAAGGAAATAAACATGGGAAAGGAGGAAGGAAAGGGAGGAAGGAAAGGGAGGAAGGAAAGGGAGGAAGGAAAGGAAGAGAGAGATTAGGGAGAGGAACTGGGTGAGGAAGGGAGATAACTAGGGAGATAAATAGGTAGATGTATGTATGTATGTATGTATGCATATACTCAGGCACATACCCCATAGTTGGGGGTGCCGACTCGAGACAGAGCCCGAACAGAAACAATATTTAAAGTTCCAATTCTTAGGGTCCAAGGCACTTTCGCGTTCCCTTGCCCCTTTCTTTGTCTCATCTAGTAGGTGAAGTCTAGGTAATAATAATGGGAAAGGGAGGAAGGAAGAGGGTGAGAGAGAGGAAGGGAGAAAAAGGGGGGGAAGGCAGGTAGAAGAAGGGAGATAAAATGGGAAAGGGGAGGAGGAAAGAAGAGAGAGAGAGAGAGAGAGAGAGAGAGAGAGAAGGGAGAAGAAAAGAGGCGTAAGGGAGGGAGATGAAAATGGAAAGGGATGAAGGGAGAGAGAAGAAGGGAGAGAAAAAAGGGGGGAAGGGAGGAAGAAGAAGGGGTCTAAGTAGGGAGAGGATCTGTGGGAAAGGCATCTCTTAAGTAGAATTTTAAAGCGAGGGGATTAAAAATTACCCTCATAAACCAGCCCTCATGCCCTCAGCCGCCTTTCAGGGGGGGAGGGGGGGGGGAGAGGGGAGGCATTACTCTTGACCCTCTCTCCCTCTCCCCTCTTTCCTCCTTCCTTCCTCCCTCTTCCCTCTCTCCCTCTCAGCTTTCTTCACCGCTTTTATTTCCCCCTTTATATTTTCTTCTCTCTTTACGTGTCCCTTCATCCTCTCTTTCTTCTCCCCTCTATACAACTCGTCCACTCCTCTCTTTCTTCTCCAGCTCTTTTACAAGTTCATTTATCCCCTTTACTTCACGTCCCATCTTTCTCTCTCCCCTCTTTCCATCTGGTGCCTCCTATCCTCTCCTCTATTTACATCTTATATCCTGTTTTCACTTTCCTTTACACATCTTCTTTCCATCTTTTTCTCTCATCGTTCTTCATACATCCTCTTTCTCCCCTCTTTCCATCTTCATATATCCTCTTTGTACCTCTTTCTCCCCTCTGTCTTCTCTCCTCTTTACATCTTCATATATCCTCTGTCTCCTCTCTTTCTTCTCTCCTCTTTACATCTTCATAAATCCTCTTTGTGCCTCTTTCTCCCCTCTGTCTTCTCTCCTCTTTACATCTTCATAATCCTCTTTGTGCCTCTTTCTCCTCTCTTTCTTCTCTCCTCTTTACATCTTCATAAATCCTCTTTGTGCCTCTTTCTCCTCTCTTTCTTCTCTCCTCTTTACATCTTCATAAATCCTCTTTGTGCCTCTTTTCTCCCCTCTTTCTTCTCTCCTCTTTACATCTTCATATATCCTCTTCGTACCTCTTTCTCCCTCCTGTCTTCTCTCCTCTTGCAGCTTCTTGTATTCCTTTCACTCCTCTTCATTTCCTATACATCAGTACACTTTTTACTTACTCCTCATTTCTCGTTTCCTCTTTATTCTTCTTGATCTTCCCCTCTAACCCCTCCTCTCTCTCTCTTCTCCCCTCTTTACACCTTCACTCCTTTTTCACCTTCATGTTACTTTTTTGTAATGTCCATTTGTTTGTTTTTTGTTTTTTGTTTCGTTCACATCTTCTACTCCCTTCAAATCTCATAACTTTTATTTGCACAGCTTAATTTAATTGTTAATTGAGAGAGAGAGAGAGAGAGAGAGAGAGAGAGAGAAGAGAGAGAGAGAGAGAGAGGAGAGAGAGAGAGAGAGAGAGAGATGGGGAAAGCAAGACCCTTCCCTCTGTTTAATAATACTAAACTAAAGCCTTCATTCGTTATTTATATCCCAAGCCTCCCTTCTCTTCCCACCTATTCAGCTGTCATCACCCATGCGTCTCTCAATCAAGACACACACGCACACACACATACCACATGTACACATATATACCACACAGGCACATACCACACACACACGCATACCACACACGCACATACCACACACACACACGCACATACCACAAACACATACCACACGCAACACACACACACACATTTTACGATTTACGAAGTTAGATAAAAGTTGGACTATACTCAGAACATGAACCTCAAATCCTGTCCACTACAACTATATGAATACAACTATATGAATACAACTATATGAATACAACTATATGAATACAACTATATGAATACAACTATATGAATACAACTCACTCACTCACTCTCACTCTCACTCTCTCTCTCTCTCTCTCTCTCTCTCTTTCTCTCTCCCCTGTCCTCCCACCATCTGTCTTCACCTGCATAATGTGGAAACTCATGGTGCTGATGACGAGGATAAAATAGAAAAATGAAGAAAAGAGAAGAAATATATAAGAGGGAGAGGAGGATGATAATGTACAAATTTAGCCAGCTGTCTAACTTATTTATCCAAATTATGGTGCCTCGCTGTCGCTCGCCAGGTATAAATCAACACCTGGATGGGGATAAACGTCTTAAAACAGTAGGCTGAATGGGGCCGAATGTATACAACCCAGAGTGAAAAAAAAACAGGTCATCCCCCTTAAAATGCGTCATGATCCTCAAAGGGTTAACTACAAGAGCAACAAAACAACACTTACAAACACAAATAAATAAATAACAACAACAAATAAACAAATACACAATTCTAATATAAAGGCTTATAAGAAACACCCCCATTAACCCCTTCAGTACCGGTGCCGTCCTTTTAACTTTATTCTGGCTACTATTAACCCCTTTTGTACCGGATATGTATGTATGTGTATTAATATTTTGTGTCATGCCCCAGCCAGGGTTCGAACCCGGGCCAGTAGTGCAGCACTCACAGCACCTAAACCACTAGACCACCGAGGAGCTTAAAGTAGAGGCTTCATTTGGGTTTATATCCTAAATATTTCAGCTATATTTAGACAATTTTATGCAGCTTAGGAAGGATCTGTGGTAGCTAAAAGAGTTAATTGATATAGTTTGTAGGCTCTTAATTACTACACGTCCGTCCTAAGCTGAATATAATCGTCTAATAATTGCCGGTACTGAGGGGTTAAAAGATTATATTCAGTTTAAAAATGGCCTCCAGCAAATAATAGGCTTCGAACTATCTCACTTTACAACCTCAGAACCTTCTTAAAGGGAGATTTCCACTAGAGGGATTTTTTCTGGACCCCTTTCTCCCTCATGTTTAGCCCCATTGCTTTTGAGATTTTAAGATGTTCGCCCCATTAGTTTGGCGATTTTAAGAACTGTCACCTCATTTCAGTCAATTTTCAGACCTTTCGTGCCATTTAGGTGTCGATTTTTTCATGGCGAGCGATAGCGAGCCTGTACTTTAAGAGGAACACATTTTTACTTACAAATTTACAAATTTATCTTGAACGGGGGTCTAAGGGTATAATTTTAAGCTTAATGGAGGTCTAGGGAACAAACTAAAAAAAACTTAAACGGCACAAAATCGTCTAAATATATTACATGAATAACATGAAAAAGACGTCGTCGGAACAGAAGGGGTTAAATGTAGCCTGAGGGAGGAAGAGGGCACCGTGTAGGCCTACCCATAACATCATTCAGGGGTTGTGAATGAAGGTAGGCCTATGGCAAGGTTACAGCAGAGTCCGGTTACATGGCGGTACCTTGATACAGAACACATATATACACACACAACACAGATACGCAATAACACACATTACACACACACACACAACACAACACAGATACGCAATTACACACATACACAATTACACACACAACACAGATACGCAATAACACACACAGCCCGTAGCCTAGTAGGTAGAGCTCTGTCTCACACACGAGGGGTCGGGGGTTCAATCCACGGCCGGGCGGTGACAAATTGGGCTTGTCTCCTTTCATGTGTTAGCCTCAGTTCACCTAGCTGTAAATAGGTACCTGGAATAAGTGGACGACGTTGTGACGTCCCATCTGGGGTTGGCAAAAATGGTACAAGGCGAGATGGGTATCATATGGTTCACCTAAGCTGATGGCTACCTAAGTCTTCGGGCGAGACGGTACCGTCTATAGTGAGAATGGTACCATACAGATCCACCCTAAGCCTTCATTTCCGATGTCACCAATTGGCTAAAATACAGACTACACACACATCCACAGCCATTCCAACAGTACATAAAACACTTAACATGCATTTCACGCAATACATTCCCAGTTAAGGAGGCGCGATAATAATGAGCTTAGCTCGCATTGCGTGGATTCCCCTTGACGAACAAGTAACTGAGTAACTGAGTAACACATTACGTATCGCTCAGACACACAACATTTCAGCTCTTCCGAAATATTATGGATACACAGTTTAGTTCCTTGGATGGGACGTTACAAATGTCCACTACCTCCAGGTTCCTATTTACTGCTAGGTGAACAGAGGCATGGGGTTT
>JBAKBP010029958.1:5000-12500 GCA_037953745.1 Lithodes maja | reverse complement strand
TTGTAAATGAATAACTTTATTTTATCCTCCCCTCAGTTACTAACCCATATGTCCCCTACTAACTTCCTAGTCCCGGACATTAGTTCCAGGGCAGTAGTTCCCTTTCCAATGTTCCCTTACCCACTCTAAACCACTGTTTGGACATTTGATCCTCAGTGTTTTGGAGGACAAGCAACCTAGAAGGGTCACTAGACCTGTTGTTGCTTGATTTCCTTTGTACTCCTTTGTTCTCTCTCTCTCTCTCTCTCTCTCTCTCCCTATAACTGACTCACAGACTAACAGTGACGTCATCATGTGGGCTGCGAGGTGGGTAGGGACGGGGGGTCGAGGGGAGGAAGAAGGTAGTGTCATAATATTATGAACCAAAGGTCACACACGTGTATGTTTTCAGCAAATTTATATGGACAATTTTCCTCTACTCAAGATTTTGTTTTGCATCGGTATCGGCAACTATACTCCATTCATCTTAACCGGGCAAGAAATATGTAAAGAGCATGGTATTAATTATGTAAAGAGGCATGGTATTAATTAGCTAGAAAAGACATTGCAAAGGGGATAGTTTGAAACATCACATTTCCGGCAATGCTGCTGTGCTGTATAGCTATTATTGATTGCAATTATTAATTGCATAAGGTTTTTATGCAATTAATAATTGCATATGAGATTGAAAAATTAATTGATAAAGTGGGAAATTGTGAAGGGAATAATTAAGGTATATACAAAAAGGAGAGAGAGAGAGAGAGAGAGAGAGAGAGAGAGAGAGAGAGAGAGAGAGAGAGAGAGAGAGTTACATAGAGTTGCATAGATACACATACTGCACAGACCTTGCGGCGGTCCCTACTAGGCAGTCCGGACTTAATGCTGAAATAGAATTTGTCACAAAGTGGAAGGCAAGGATAGCAAACCAGAAGGCTCTCTCCCCACCCACCGCTCTCTCCCCACCCACCGCTCTCTCCCCACCCACCACTCCCTCCGAAGAATGAAATAATGAAGTTGAAAAATATTATATATATATATATATATATATATATATATATATATATATATATATATATATACAGTATATATATATATATATATATATATACCGTATACAGTATATATATATATATATATATTTAGATACATGATATACAAAGTAATGCTTAACACTTAGATACTATAATATAATTCATGTGTGACTAACCATTTCATTAACTGTATGCAAATCCTTACTGATCGAGCAATATGAAGTTTGTATTCATATAATTATACAATCACAAATTTACTGGATAATGTAGAACAAGAGAACGATGACAGATATATTCAATACAATGCATTTTATATTTTACATTGTGTGTGTGTGTGTGTGTGTGTGTGTGTGTGTGTGTGTGTGTGTGTGTGTGTTATAATATTTGCCTTGTTATTGTGTACCTACGTGTATTAACCTGTTTATTTGCATTTACCTGTGTGTGTGTGTTATTCACTCACTTGTTCGTCAAGGGGAATCCACGCAATGCGAGCTAAGCTCATTATTATCGCGCCTCCTTAACTGGGAATGTATTGCGTGAAATGCATGTTAAGTGTTTATGTATCGTTGGAATGGCTGTGGATGTATGTGTAGTCTGTATTTTAGCCAATTGGCGACATCTAGAAACGAAGGCTTAGGGTTAATCTGTACAGTACCATTCTCACTACGGTACCAGTCTCACCCGAAGGCTTAGGTTGACCAGTAGTACAAAGGAGTACAAAGGAGTACAAAGGAAATCAAGCAACAACAGATCCAGTGACCCTTCTAGGTTGCTTGTCCTCCAAAACACTGAGGATCAAGTGTCCAAACAGTGGTTTAGAGTGGGTAAGGGAACATTGGAAAGGGAATTACTGCCCTGGAACTAATGTCCGTGGCAGGATTAGGAAGTTAGTAGGGGACAGATGGGTTAGTAACTGAGGGGGGGATAAAATAAAGTTATTCATTTACAAACGCAGTCAGTCGCGGGTTTGATGCGAGATATTTGTCTAGGCGGAGTTTAAATGAATCAACGGTGATGCAGTCTATAACGTTTCGGGGAAGCCCATTCCACAAGTTGACAACTCGATTGAAGAAGAAATTCTTAGATTCGTGCGAGTTAAAAGATTTACCAATAATTTTGCAACCGTTTCCCCGCGTGTAATTAGATTGGTCGATAGTGAAGTACTTACTACAGTTCATATTGTCGATGCCTTTGATGATTTTGAACACTTGAATTAAGTCGCCTCTTAATCTGCGCTGGGTTAAAGGAAATAGATTTAATTCTCTAAGACGCTCTTCGTATGGTTTGTTCTTTAGGCTAGGTATCATTTTGGTAACTCTACGTTGAACTCGTTCTAGCTTGTTTATATCTTTTTGGTAATAAGGGCACCAGGATTGAACGCAGTATTCCAGAAGAGGGCGGACTAAGGAATTGTAAAGGGTTAGGATAACTTCTTTGGATTTATGCTCAAATGACCTGCCTATAAAGCCAATTATTTTGTTTGCCTTCTTAACAACTTCTGAACATTGTTGACTCGGTTTTAGGTTACTCGATATTGTTACTCCCAGATCGGTTTCTCTGTTTACATTCTTAAGCTGAGTGCCATTCATCGAATAGTTTGCTTTCTCATTTAGGTATCCGATATGTAGTACTTTACATTTATCCGCATTGAAACTCATTTGCCAAATTTGGGCCCAACATGACAATTTATCTAGATTGTGTTGCATATCGTCAACTTGTTCTTTTGAGAGTACGCTATTTGCAATTTTTGTATCGTCAGCAAATTTTGAGATTGTACAGGTGAGACCCTCATCTATGTCGTTGATGTAAATTAGAAAGAGAATTGGTCCTAGTACCGATCCCTGGGGTACCCCGCTACTTACATTGGTCCATTTTGATGCCTTACCGTTTATGACTACTCTTTGCTTTCTGTCGCTGAGCCAATTTTCTATCCATTTCAACACACCGTCTTGTATTCCATGCGCTTTTAGTTTTAGCAGTAAACGTTTGTGGGGAACTTTGTCAAAGGCCTTTTGAAAATCAAGGTATATAATATCTACAGCTTTACTCTCATCGTAGAGGTTGAGGATATCGTGGAAGAAGTCTAAGAGGTTTGTTAAACAGGAACGTTTTTTACGAAAGCCGTGTTGAGTATCTTTAAGTATGTTATTTTCCTCTAAGTGATTTACGAGTCTGTCTCTTATGACCGTTTCTAGCATTTTACATACAACTGAGGTTAAGCTAATTGGACGATAGTTACTGGATAGGGATTTGCTGCCTTTTTTTAATATCGGTGTTACGTTGGCTAGCTTCCACTGATCGGGCATAGTTCCAGACTGCAAGGATTTATTGAATAGTAATGTCAGTGGTTTAGAGAGCTCATCCTTAGCTTCCTTTAGAACTCTAGGCGAGATTGTATCAGGTCCAGGCGTTTTATTTACCTTGAGTTTATCTAAACAATTCAATACTTCTCTCTCTGTAACGGTGATATTGCTTAAAACATCTGAATTATCAATCTGAATCGGCGATGGTGTAGGGATATCACTGAGGTCTTCTGTTGTAAAAACTGATGCAAAGAAGGTATTGAGGGCATTACTCATTTGTTCTTCGTCTTTGGTGTATTCTCCATTTTCATCGACTAACGGTCCAACAGTTGAAGTAACTACTTTTTTCTTTCTGATATAACTATAGAATTCTTTCGGGTTTGTTTTACTTTGATTCGCAATATGTAACTCTAAGGTCTTTTTACTTTGCTTAATTAACTTTTTGGCTTTGCGTCGTAGCTCTACAAATTTCAGCCGTTCTTCGTCATTTTGTGAGGATTTTAATCTATCATTAGCAAATTTTTTAGCAAGCAGGCAGTTTGAAATATCTTTATTCCACCATTTGGGCTTATTATTATGGCCTGGACGCCGAGTTTTCGATGGTATGCAGTCTTGCACTGCTTTTAGGTAAGTGGTTTCGAATAACTTCCAAGATGTATTTATGTCGTTATTGTGAATTAAAAAGCTCCAGTCAGTTTCTTTAAACATAGCTCTAAGTTTAGGAAAGTTTGCTTTCTTGAAATTAGGGACTTTTTCGATGCTACTATTTGGTTCGTTACTTCGTTACTAGTAAAGTTTAAAGTGAAAGTTATCGTATGATGGTCGCTGTTACTGAATTCATCACCAACATTCAAATTCTCTATTAATTCTTCTTTTGTTGCAAGTACAATGTCAAGAACGTTATTACCACGGGTCGGCGTTCCAACAAATTGATAAAGCGAACTCTCTTGCAAGTTCGTATACAAGTCATGTCCGGAGTGTGAAGTAAGAGTATCGCCCCACTTGGTCACAGGTAAATTAAAGTCACCAAAAATTACGGTATCTTGTGAGTTACTTACATCTGCAATTTGTTCGTAAATTTCTCGGTCAGTTTGCACTGATTGAGCTGGAGGTCTGTATATTAATGCAAGTATTATTTTGGTACCTTTATTATTCTTTATTAGCACAAAAGATGCGTCGACGTTCACAATTTGAGGTTTTGACAAGAGGGTAGGGTTAAGACTTTCTTTGATATAAAGTAAAACGCCACCTCCATTTCGATTTATTCGGCTTTTCTCAAACATTACATAACCGGGAAGTGAATACTCTGCTAAAAAGTCTCTATCTTCTGTATTGAGCCAAGATTCTGATATGCCCAATCACATCATAATTTTCTGTAAACACTAGCTCCTCTAAATCTGAAAATTTATTGCGTATGCTACGAGCGTTTGCATAGAAAACCTTTAAATTTGTTATTTTAGAACTCACGAAACGCGCTTTAATAATATTTTTGGTTCTTGTCGGATCTACATTTATGTTCATGGCTGTCCTCGGTCCTCGCTGTCTCCGGTCCTTATCGCTGGTGGTCCTCGGTTGCCTCTGTGTTTTTTCTTGGCGTTGGATGATTTATGTCACTGCTGCTTCTTCTCGGATGGCGTTTTTTATCCATGGCTGCGGACTGCTTCGTGTAGGAGACGACCCATGCGTGCTGAACCACAGGGTTTAGATGAGTGCCATCCTTGCGGAACAGAGTAGGCTGGTTGTAGAAGTTGTCCCAGAGGTTGATGAATTCAACTTCTTCCCTCAGACACAAATGTTTTAGTCGGCTATTTGTGCTGAAGGCCTTGTCGTAGAATTTGTCAGGTGCGTCGATCTTGGGGAGAATGCTGAGATGATGATATTCCTTGACTTGTTTTTGTAGTGCTGGATCATCTTGCGATATTTCTCCATCAACTCTTCGGATCTGGTGCGCATGACGTCATTTGAACCAGCATGGATGACAAAAAGGGTATTTTATTTGCATCCTTTGTGGTATCTTCGGAAGGCTTCCACAATGTCGTCCAGTCCAGCTTAGGTTGACAGTACGATTACCCATCTCACCTTGTAACCGATCACCAATCCCAGATGGGACGTCACAACTTCGTCCACTTATACCAGGTTTCCTATTTATACTGCTAGGTGAACAGAGGCTACACCGTTAGGAGACTTGCCCAAATGTCTCTTCCCCGCCCGGGTGTGTGTGTGTGTGTGGTGTGTGTGTGTGTGTGTGTGTGTGTGTGTGTGTGCACTCAAGTGCTTGGATGCATTTGTGAGTCAGGTTGTGTAGATTGATGGGGATATACGTGAGGGTGTTGTGTGTGTGTTTTGGGGTGTCTAGCTTCTATGATCATGTGTAAGTGTGAGAGTGAGGGTATTTGTAAGTACCGTATGTGCGTGAGGGTGGTAGGGTGATGGGCGAGTGTAAGTGTGTGTGTGTGTTATTCACTTGCTTGTTTCGTCAAGGGAATCCACGCAATGCGAGCTAAGCTCATTATTATCGCGCCTCCTTAACTGGGAATGTATTGCGTTGAAATGCATGTTAAGTGTTTATGTATCGTTGGAATGGCTGTGGATGTGTGTGTAGTCTGTATTTTAGCCAATTGGCGACATCTGGAAACGAAGGCTTAGGGTTATCTGTATGGTACCATTCTCACTACGGTACCAGTCTCACCCGAAGGCTTAGGTTGACCAGTAGCTTAGGTGAACCATATGATACCCCATCTCGCCTTGTACCATTTTTGCCCAACCCCAGATGGGACGTCACAACGTCGTCCACTTATTCCAGGTACCTATTTACAGCTAGGTGAACTGAGGCTAACACATGAAAGGAGACAAGCCCAATTTGTCTCCGCCCGGCCGGGGGGATTGAACCCCCGATCCCTCGTGTGTGAGACGAGAGCGCTACCTACTAGGCTACGGGCTGTGTATGTGTGTGTGTGTGTGTGTGTGTGTGTGTCAGGTATCTTGTTAATTAGTGAGTCAGGTGAAGAGGCGACGTTCCCACGGTAGCTACTATTGCTGCTTCTTGGTGAGGGGAGAGAGAGGAGGGGAGGTAGGAGGAGATGGTGAAAGGAGGAAGGAAGAGTGGAAGGGAGGAAAGAGGGGAGAGAGGAGGGGAGAAGGGAAAAAGAGGAGAGGGTCAGAGGGAGAGAGGAGGGAGGGGAGAAGGGAGAGATGAGAGAGAAGAGGGGAGAGAGAAAGTAAGAGGAGGGTAGAGAGAGAGACAAGAGGGAGCAGGAAGGGGACATGAAGAGAGGATAGAAATTAGGAGACATACGAATTGTGGGAATGCTGAAGATAGCGATAAAGAGGAAGGAGATGAAGGAGGAGGGAAGAAGATAGAAAAGAGAAGTTAGGTTCCCACGGCTGCTGCTGCTGTTGAGAGAGAGAGAGAGAGAGAGAGAGAGAGAGAGAGAGAGAGAGAGAGAGAGAGAGAGAGAGAGAGGAGAGAGAGAGAGAGAGAGAGATGAGGGGGAAGGATGAACATATGCAAATCTAGGAATCAAAATAGGATGAAGGGAATTATTAACGTGCCTTTAATCAAGTTCTGATACTAAATAACATCCACACAAGCCGTACAAATCGATTACAAAATAAGTGTCTACGAGGTTGTAGTTAAGTATGGAATAGATTAGTAATAACGGTGATCGCTCAGAAACAGTAAAACACTTCAAAATTAAAATAGATGATCATAAGAATGATATGGGTTGTTGTATTGGCACTTTAAGACTTTTTCACCCCATTTCTGTGCCGATATTAAGACCTTTCGTGCCATTTAGGTGTCGATTTTCCTGGCGAGCGATAGCGAGTCTGAAATTCTAGAAGGAATCGGCTTTTGGCCGGGAAATTTTTCTACCGAAAAATTACAAATGTATCTTGAAAGGGGGGTCTAGTCACTGGGTGTTTTTAAAAGCTTGATGGAGATCTAGCGAGGAAATAAATAAATAAATAAATAAATAAATAAATAAATAAATAAATATATAGGCCAGAAAACAAGCACTACCCACTTAACCCCTTTAAAGCTCCAATACGCGTTTCCTGTCCTGTTTTGGCTACTATTAGACGATTTTATTCAGATTAGTAACGGTATATGGAAGTCAAAGGGTTGATTAAGACAGTATTTACCCTTTTAATACCCACAGATCCTTCCTAAGCTGCATAAAACGTCT
>JBAKBP010029957.1:0-26406 GCA_037953745.1 Lithodes maja | reverse complement strand
ATCTCATTATATGGTAAGGACTATCTCATTATATGGTAAGGACTATCTCATTATATGGTAAGGACTATCTCATTATATGGTAAGGACTAGCTCATATGGTAAGGACTATCTCATTATATGGTAAGGACTATCTCATTATATGGTAAGGACTATCTCATTATATGGTAAGGACTATCTCATTATATGGTAAGGACTAGCTCATTATATGGTAAGGACTAGCTCATTATATGGTAAGGACTAGCTCATTATATGGTAAGGACTATCTCATTATATGGTAAGGACTATCTCATTATATGGTAAGGACTATCTCATTATATGGTAAGGACTATCTCATTATATGGTAAGGACTATCTCATTATATGGTAAGGACTATCTCATTATATGGTAAGGACTATCTCATTATATGGTAAGGACTATCTCATTATATGGTAAGGACTAGCTCATTATATGGTAAGGACTAGCTCATTATATGGTAAGGACTATCTCATTATATGGTAAGGACTATCTCATTATATGGTAAGGACTATCTCATTATATGGTAAGGACTATCTCATTATATGGTAAGGACTAGCTCATTATATGGTAAGGACTATCTCATTATATGGTAAGGACTAGCTCATTATATGGTAAGGACTATCTCATTATATGGTAAGGACTATCTCATTATATGGTAAGGACTATCTCATTATATGGTAAGGACTATCTCATTATATGGTAAGGACTATCTCATTATATGGTAAGGACTATCTCATTATATGGTAAGGACTAGCTCATTATATGGTAAGGACTATCTCATTATATGGTAAGGACTATCTCATTATATGGTAAGGACTATCTCATTATATGGTAAGGACTAGCTCATTATATGGTAAGGACTAGCTCATTATATGGTAAGGACTATCTCATTATATGGTAAGGACTATCTCATTATATGGTAAGGACTATCTCATTATATGGTAAGGACTATCTCATTATATGGTAAGGACTATCTCATTATATGGTAAGGACTATCTCATTATATTTTTTTTTTTTTTTTTTTTTTTTTTTTTCTATATTCCAACTACTCCCTCTCGGGCATAGGCTGATAGCCTTTACACTCTACCGCTGAACACGGTGAGGCCCGTGAGGTCTTGTTCCAGTCTAGGGAGTGAGACATGTGAAGCACCTATTCACGGCTCGAACCCAACTCCATCTCTGAAGCTGTTTCGCCCCTGCGCTTCACAGTCTCACTCCCTAGGCTCGGACCCTCAATCTCAGAATGCCACCTATTGAGCAATTAACTCACTAGGCATTGCCCCCCTGTAGCATATTTTGAATATGGGAATATTCATACAATGCTATTTAATCAGGGAACAATGAGGGTATTTTGTTTTGGCATTTCGGTGTGCTGTGGTAATGCACTGAAACTAGGTACAGCACAAATTCCATCCCAATAATATCTTCCCATTGACATATTGGGATTCGAACCCGGGTCCATTGGATTACCAGTCCAGTGGCAAGACCACTCTGCCACACCTCCCCTAATATGGTAAAGACTATCTCATTATATGGTAAGGACTATCTCATTATATGGTAAGGACTATCTCATTATATGGTAAGGACTATCTCATTTAACCCGTTGATTTCCCTATATTCTTCCTAATCTGAATAAAATCGGCTAAAAATACCCAGAAACCAGAAAAGTAATTCATAATAGGATCTTGAAAGGGTTAATAAGGCGATTGAGAGGCCTAACAAACCAATCCATTACTAGGTAAGTCGTTATCCAAAACGTCATACCGTGCTCATACTCAGGTGAACTAGACTATCATAAGTTACAATACACAGTAATGATTTGGATTTTAAGTAGTAATAGCAGTAGAATTAAAATATGGGCATTTAGGATATGGCGGTCAGAGTGAGATGAGGTGCCATAAATGTTTTATTCCGGCCCCTGATATATACTGTAGATGTTGATGACGTTAAGGGTATACTTACATATAAATAACAGCACAGTGATACTTTCAATCCTTTCCCCAATAATTTGATGGTTTATCTATTGCTGGAATGGTTTGTTGTGTTTTCACCTCCGGTTGTGAGTAGGCCTATGTCTGTTTGTCTCTAAACAAGATATCTCGCAAAATTATGACCCGATTTTCATGAAATTTGGTAGCCAAGGAAGAAGTGATTAAATTTAGGAAGCAATCTAGATCATATCCTACAAACCAGTTCCAGAAGAATATTTAGGCCATTATTCAGATGAGATAAAGACCAAAGGTTAAGGTCAGACAAAAGGTTAAATACATAGTCAACATGATAGCTTATGTCACACTGGTGTCATTGTTGTGCATTTAGTTTATTTTGTGGATAAGCCAGCGTAGGCGGAGGTATGCGCTCTGCCAAGTGTCCCTCTAGTTTCACGTATCTGACTAAGCCTCTACATGAATCACTGCATGGGACACATAATTTGTCATACATATTTACACACACACACACAGTATAACTTGATGCGGTACCTTTACTGTATGGAATTGTTCAGTACATACCCGATACGTGTTTCCTGTACTGTCCATGTATCACCAAACCTCTTACCTGTGGGGACAAATACAAACAAATATTAGTATCAAATGTAAATAAGCATCATGTCAAAAGATAAGTAATAATATTAACTAAATACAGTAAACATAAATAAAAACCTTTAATAAAACACATAGCCTATGACTATTATTAAACGAGTTTAATACCAACAATAATAAACAAATAGTAATATAGTAATAGTCAATCAATCAATCAATCATCTTTATTTCGTAAATAATTTACATAGAAAATACCATTTATTTACAGTATTACAAGCCACGAACAAATATTCACATACAGTACAAGTATAATAGTCTTTATATAAAAACACTCACTATCGTCCGATGATAGCCAGAATAAACCACCATATATGTGTACTTAAAACCTTACACATTTTAATATAATATTTATTACTGCTGACAAATTGGTCACAAGAACAGAGGGGTAGGGATACTCGTGCCGCCATCAGATAAGCCTGTGGCCTCAGCAGAGTTCCCACCTACAGCAGCTCACAAACTTTCCTACGTGAGGATTTACCTAACCCAGGGTGCTCCGTGTAACTACGGTTCCGTGTAACCACGGACACCGTATTTGTGAGGGTTATCCACAGCTACATAGTCACACCCAAATAGAATGGGAGATATGGGCAGCAACAACACGGTGGAGACGCCGCATCCTGGCTGCATAACCCTTTCAAGAGTACCAAGTATGCAGGGCACACACGTCTAATTAATACATTCAAATACTTATATAAAAATATTGAATATTAACGTAAACAAAAACTACACACATGGCTGAAGTTAATGTAACCTATATGGCATCCTACGCTCTTCGTGTCTTTGCACCCAGTTAATCCTGTCTTCAATCACATCAAGAGGGAACTTGGTTAAATCCACATTGTACAATTTGTTAAACATTTTATGAACAGAGGATAGGAACAAACCAGAATTGCGAGTTGGCAAATTGAACATTATGATAGCACTAGGCTACATGGTGTTTTAGTAGGAGTTTGGTTACATTTGTCTGCTGTTTCATGGTTACTGGCATGAAAGGGCTAATAAGGGGAGGTTTATCTTTTTTTCTGGAACCCCTTCTCCATCACGCTTTGCCCCATTAGCTTAGAGATTTTATGACGTTCGCCCCATTAGTTTCGCGAGTTTAGGACCTTTCGCCCCATTTCTGTGTCGATATCAAGACCTTTCGTGCCATTTAGGTGTCGTTTTTGGCCTACCTATAATGCCTGGAGTATATTATAACTCTCCTTTCATACGGATATTCACTCGGCCCCATACTGTACACAATGGGGGAAAATAAAACGTCGTCTGCTGCTCTTTCTAATACACCAAATATATAGTAAGTTTAACATAGAAAACAAAACAAATATCAGTTTCCATCCAGTAAGTCAACATATATAGATTAAAGTCACCAAACTATCACTCATTTCTATATTCATTAATGTTACAGACATATTACTCTCAAATTATATTCAGTACATTGACCAATATACAAAGTATATATGAGGAATAAAACATAATATATTAGGCCTACAGAGACATTTGGTAAGGATTCGAAATTTTAGGGATCCTATTATTTGTGTAGTGTAGGACTATATCTACGAAATATGTTGTTATATTTCACCACATACCATTTAATTATCGTAGGTGGTCGGCTAACGTTTTGGAATTGCCTAAGACCAACAAGATGACAAAGTTACAATTTTGTTTATAAAAAGAAAGGTTAAACACTCGCACGCACGCACGCACGCACGCACACACACACACACACACGCCCATGCAAACACACATTCAATCAAAGAAACACAGCCAATTACTCTATCGCGCGTACACACAAACACAGTCACACATACAAACAAACACACAGTCAGACACACACATTTCCATACGAGTCTCACAACCACGCACAGTCGCACGCACACACACACACACACAGTTAGACAAACAGTCTCACACACATACATCCACACACTGTCACACACACACACAGTTACACGCTAGTCTCTCTCTCACACACACACACACACATATACTGTATGCACAAACACACACACTTACACACCAGTCTCACACACACACACACACATACACACACGCAGTCACACACCTACACGCAGTCACACACCTACACACGGTCTCACACACACACCTACACAACCAGTCACACACACACACACCCACACACAAGGTTATCTTTATCACACCATAATCACCAATAGATCCGGTAACCATTCCCCAACACCGACATGGTATGGGGCAATATTTTGGTATGGGGCCACCTATCTTCACTCCATTCACATTCACGATTTGGAGCACGACATGACACGAATCGAATGTTGTGGCAATGTCGGTGAATTCCATCACGAAATAGCCCTCTCACCAGACCTCCTCGTACTGATTATGATCATATACGTACGCAAACCGAAAATACCTCGTAGGATATACGAGCCATCCTGATTAACACAGGATTAGGTGGCGATTAGAGTCCGAATCACACAAAAGTCATACCTAATTACAACGTACCCAATACAATTTGTGATCGTTACGTGCAGATACCGTACAGGTCTCGTGACAAGACCGCACCCTTCAGCCACACTGCATAAACATTATATTCTTGGTTACCATTGGACAATTTTCTTTAGCTCTGGGACTTATAGGTGTAAATACGATCTCATTAAAAACTCAGAATGAAGTAAGTAATTCTTAAACTGCATCCA
The DNA here is from genome assembly GCA_037953745.1 of Lithodes maja. Classification (NCBI taxonomy): domain Eukaryota; kingdom Metazoa; phylum Arthropoda; class Malacostraca; order Decapoda; family Lithodidae; genus Lithodes; species Lithodes maja. The sequence goes on along the minus strand of JBAKBP010029957.1, from coordinate 21,119 downwards.
ATTGTCTAAATTCATCCATAATAAAAGGTAAACTGATGTCCTGCTGCTGAAGGGGTTTAAACTAGCCATATTAGAGTGTGTGTGTGTGTGTGTGTGTGTGTGTGTGTGTGTGTGTGTGTGTGTGTGTGTGTTGTGTGTGTGTGTGTGTGTGTGTGTGTGTGTGTGTGTGTGTGTGGTTAAAGGTACACAATTGACTAAATATGTAGGTTTGTAGGTACAGTACTTGAGGTTTAGGGCAACAGTTTAAGTGTACACAACTCTTTAAAATACAGTACGTTGAAATGGAGTGTTTTCGGTTAGGTTAAGTAAGTTAGGTTAAGTTAAGTTTGATCTAGATAGTTATATTTAGGTTTAAAAATCGAATAATGTACTCGTAAGCATGCAAAATTAACGTGTGTACCGATAAACACACTACCGCTGGGTGTGTGTATCTATATCATTGGCTGACTAACTTTTTTCTTTGACTGAACATTTGATAGATATATTTAAGTCGCGATTTTTAAGCTCAATCTCACTCATAGAAGCGGAATTTACACTTTATACTGTTAGGAGGTTTATGTATTTGTCATAATGTTTTAGCATAGACTGATCGATGTGTTTGGCTGCATTCTTGCAAATCTGTAATTGAGAATGGTTAGTGCTTTATCTGTATAATTGACTGATCTTTTATTTATATAAATTTTAAAAAATCTTAATTTTAATTTTTCTTTTAATGAACTCTAGGGCTCAAACCATGTTTATTTAACATTTTTACTAATTTAAACAAATTCTCCATAGATTTCCACTGAAGATGACACAACACATGTGTCGAAACGTCTCGTACCAATAAAGCATAATGATCCTCGTCACTGCCTTTATTGTCCTATATATATATATATATATATATATATATATATATATATATATATATATACCCGGTATATATATAATCCTAGGCGTCTTCGTTTCGGGTCGAGAGGGTTAACCTAGATAATAATATGTTGGGTATAACAATGAAGGCAGTAAAGGTATATCATATCATATCATATTATGCACTACGCCAAGTGCAGACAAGGCAATACTATCCTTAAGTGTGTCTGTCTGTCTGTCTCGAGTCTGACCTCAATGCTTTCCCTCCTTCCCCTCATTTACTCCCTAGTGCATCATTCCCCCCCCCCCTCTCTCTCTCTCTCTCTCTCTGACGTACATTACATTATACTTATGTTCCGTAATCCTAGACAAACCCCATCAATGTCGGTGTTTGCTGATTATAGCTTTAATTTTATTAAATTCTGGTAACTATTAGACAATTTTTTCAGCTTAGGAAAGACGTTTACCAATCAAAAGGCTGAACACTATCTCAATTAATCCATTTAGCTTCCATACATCCTTCCTAAGCATCACATAATTGTTTAAGTATAACTAAAAATTAAATGACCCTGGTCTCTAGGTCTTCTCCTGGGTGACCTAGATGTGTGTGAATTTGTGTTTTGTCTGTGTTTGTTCGTTGTTTTATGTTGTGTTTTGGGTTTTCCCTGTTCTTGCTCTGTCTTGAGGCGGCCACCCCCAAGGGAAAACAAAATCAGAAAATAGAATTAAATAGAAAATAAAATATAAAAATAGGAAAAGTGGGGATTGGGCTTGAGCATATATATATATATATATATATATATATATATATATATATATATAGAGAGAGAGAGAGAGAGAGAGAGAGAGCAGGGGCGTAGCTAGAGATTTGGAGGCCCAGGGGGCTTGGTGCCTGGAGGGGCCCCCTCCATGGTTTGCTTATTATAGAAGGGGGTGGGGGTGGCGAGCGAAGCGAGCCTAATCAGCTGGGGGGTTCGGGGGGGCGCTGTAAGCCCCCTCGATAAAATTTTAGAATAATAATGCTACCTAGGTGCGTTTTGACGATATCCATGACTCAATAGTGGGGTACTGGTAATAATTTAATATACAATTAATTATTATATCACCGTTATCTAATGGATTAGGAATACATGTACAGTACAATGGATGGTACAATACTGTAAAACATATACCACTTTGATGAACTCTTTCTCTTTGTCGTTCATTAGGCATGTCTGAAATAAGAATATAAAATATAATACTGATAAAATAATACAAAATAATAATGTACATGAAACGTGATAACATTAAAATATTATTTCAACCCCACCACTGGCGTTAGGGAGTTAAAATAGGCGTCATTGGTAGGCCTAATCAAGCTATGCATTACCTCAAATCTCAATACTGGGGGCCTCTTCTTGAGAACCCCAGTAACTTGTTAGAAAGCTTACCAACGTTTGCACCTGACCCTGAACCAGCCAAAGCTGAACCAGCCAAAGGGCTAGCTTAGATTAACCTACAAACGAGTATTCAATGCTCACAACTGTGTTCCTTCTTATTTCACAGTTCCTGGCTTGATATGTACAGCCACCATAGCCTATAGCCTATATGGAAGGCGTATGGTAGCATAAATAAAAGTTATCCAGAGTCTAAATTTGAAAGAATGAGTCATAGTGCTCATAGCCTAACCAAGGTAGCACTCTACACCATTAATGTTGCCTCGCTATGCTCTATTTTAGCTGATGTATTGCACCATACTTAATTGACTAATATTAAACGACTATGCATCTTTTTCACGATAAAGCTAAGGTTTAGTAAGACCATAAACATTGTATAGGCTATGTTAGGCCCCCTACAGTTCGAGAAAAAAATATGAGACCAAAACATAGTCCTACAAATTTCAAGGCCTAAATATTTAGCACTTTAGAAGTTTAGCCTACTCTACAAATATCTTTGATACCACTCAACTTTCTCACAAGGTTAAGTACATAGGTTATCTATGAAATATAGCTATCGATTTGACCATTACAGTTCACGAAAAAAAAATATTACCGAAATTTTTTGGTTCATATATTTATTTATAATTGTATGTAGGCCTATCTTCGATTATACACTCAACTTACTAACAATCACCATGTTTCTTGTTGTCAAATTAGGCTATATCTTATTATTCCTTTACACATGCTTACGAAAAACACAGTATATTAACCAACTGTCAAACTCAATAGTGCTATTTTGTAATGTATATAAAGTATAATCATCAGGCCTACCTATAGGCAGTGCGTCCTAAGCAAGTGGCGGGTAGGAGGCTAGGAGCAAGAGCGACGATGTTTCCCCTTGCACCGCCAAATCAATACTGCTGGAGTGATCGTTATTTTTCTAATTTTAAATACCCATGACGTCGCAGGATAGAAGAAAAGAAAGAGGTTAAATCAGAAAACACACATGGTGTTTATTTTACTCATTATTAATATTACTTATATATACAGTATATACTATTAGTATAATTAATATTATTTTCAGATCCATTTGGGGGCCCCCTTCTCTTGGGGGCCCAGGGGGCGATTTCAAACAGCCCCCCCCCCCCCCCCCCCCCCCTTAGCTACGCCACTGATAGAGAGAGAGAGATAGAGATACAATGAAATAAAAGAGACGTTGCTGGTGCAGAATGGTTTAAGAGTGGGGCTATAAACTATGAGATGGGAGATGATTCCACTCTTGGATGTTGCGAGGAATATATAGATATCACAATATATCAGTCTATTTCTGGTAAGTTTGGTATTATAGGTTGTGGCTGACCCAGGTGAACGTAAACTTACAGAGTGTAAATAGGTGTCTTATTATGTCTACTAAATTGTTTGTGACTTTGTATAACATCTGTTGTTCGTTAATTTATCTTCTTGTTGGTAGTGGGTGAAAGAGCCAAATGTAGGTTTGCGCTTTGTTTTATGTGGTTTCCAGTTTATTATTGTTGTTGTAAGTGTGTGAGTGAGGCCCAGACAGTGTCGCAGTGATCCAAGTGTGGCCGAACAAGTGTTTGAAAGCAAGAATGTTGATGTTTGTGTTGCACTTACAAAGGTTCCTCCGCAGAAACCCCAGAGCACTATTAGCCTTGGTCCTGATGCTGCTCGTTTGAGTGGTCCACCTCATGTCCGCTAAGATGTGCACACCCAAGTACTTGTGGGAGGAAACGGTATCAAGGTTGGCAGGGAGGTCGTCTTGGAAACAAAGGCAATTATTCCTATATACTAATGGTTTGAAACTAAAAAAAAAATCTGCAAAAAACCTAGTAGTAGAAATGAAAGACTATAGGATATAGTAATGTTTGAAAACAAAAACAGGGGTCCTAGGACGGTACCTTGTGGAAACCCCCGAGGTTACATTAATGTAAGAAGAATGGCTACCATCGAATATAATACGCTAGTCTTGTTTCGATACAGTTTTCTCTACGTAAACCAATGGCTAAGAATACGACAATACTATAGTCAAAACCACCGACAAGTATGGGGTTTGTGTAGGAATACCAGCCATATTCCTAAAGTCTGTCTGTCTCCAGTCTATCCGCATTGATTACCTTACCCTCTGGTGCATCATTCTCTCTCTCTCTCTCTCTCTTTAGTGGTTGTCCCCTCACAGGATGGGGGGCGCTGCTCAATAAACTCGCCCCTCGGGGCAAAATCAATCTCTCTCTCTCTCTCTCTCTCTCTCTCTCTCTCTCTCTCTCTCTCTCTCTCTGTAATAAGAAGTGAGAGAGCTTGTTCATGGCAATTTGGGTTAAAGGGACAGTTAAAGGGCAACTGGTTCAAGGATGGATATATATATATATATATATATATATATATATATATATATATATATATGCACTGTAATACAATCAGTAGTATAAAAAGGATATGTATGAGGTATAGAAACTCATTGGGTATAGTGGTAGTGAATTACCTTTGTATCCTTATTCTACATAGATATATTACTGACAATACACCTATACATGGATAGATTATTATGGACACTTTATATACCCAATTCATACCCACAATCGTTGAGTGAGTATCAAGTTATCATTATGCACATACGAAACGAGTAGACATAGGTAATTTAAATATCATACGTCATATATATATATACCCTACATATGCATACATATGCCCTATATAATTATCTATGTGTGTGTAAAATATATTAAATAAATGCAATATATATCTCTCTCTCTCCTATATATCCTTTCTATCTTACAGATAATCTCCCTTTACTCACTTTCTCTCACACATACACGCACCCTCCCTCTCCCTCTCTCTTTCTCCCTCTCATCCACCTAATCAAATTTCAGTCTCCACCCGCCTCACTGGTACATCTGTAGTCAATTTCATTACCTTACCTAAAATTAACTCATACTTCTCTCTCTCTCTCTCTTAACTGTATATAACTGTATACACACATTGATTTCACTCTCACAAGTTAATTCCCTTACAACTAACTCTTTCATTTAATGTCAATCTATTCACACACACACACACACACACAAACACACACACATGTACGCTCTCTCACAATTTAATTACATTACCAATAATTCCGCTTGAACTCCTTTTGCCTGCAATATTAAACTGTGAGAGTCAGAGACAGGGAGACTGGAGGTTATTCATAATTATTACTACTACTACTACTACTACTACTACTAATATTTTTTTTTTTTTTAAACCACTCAGTCTGTGCATCCCCTCTTTGGACCCTAGACTAGGTCAGAATAGTCATCAAAGCGCCTGACTTTGTTGTCATTCAGCTACTTCCTATTCCGGGGTAAGCACTCAGACTCATCATCGTGGATTGCTACTACTACATTGATTTTTATTTAATATTTTTCATACATTTCATGTTACTACTACTACCATCACCACCTCCACCATCACCACCACCACTACCTTATATTTGATATTGTACACATACTAAATTTCACAAGCATCAGATACTACTATTCTACACCATGCAACTTCAATCCAGTCTCCTTCCAATGCGACCCTCTGCCACTGCTGCCTCGTAGTCTACTTCTGCCACCGTCACTGGTTGTGGTGCAGACCTTCTTGTTTCCCGCAGGCATAGTAGTACTGATCTGAGCAATGAGAAAGATAGACGGCATCTCATCCAGGCTACGACGTGGCTCCTAGGCTGTTGCTTCTTCTCTGCGATGATCTCTGCTAGCCTTGAATAGAAGCACTGGGCCCTGGGTCCCATCCCTCCTGATGTGGTGAAGACTAGTGGGGTAAAGCTGCCATGTTCGACTTGTAAGATCCTTTCTCCATATGTCCTGACCTTCTCTCGTTCGTTCCTCTTGTGTGCAGCCTCCAGAGACAGCTCGCTGTAGCTGTGGGCCATTGGGTCAAATACTCTTATGTCAAAGAACGCTCGCTGTGCATTTGTCCAAAATCCTCTTGCACTAACGTCCCAATCTTGCTTCAGTGGATGTGTTGGCCGTCCTGTGCTGCATGGTCTCTCCACCCAAGGGAATGAGTGATGGTTCACTCACCACATCTCTACACACCTCCCTGAGCATGTTCGCTGTTATATCTCTTACTTCATCGTGCCTGATGCTGATGAATCCTCCTTTCTTACATATCATGGTGTGGTCTGTATCGTTGATGGTTCCACAAACACATCGATCGGGCAGTCCTTCAATCGGCCAAACATACCTCAGTGCAATAGCATCATTAAATTCTTGTTTGTTGAGATTGAAGCTGTTTGCCTTGATTGGTAGTGTTGTCAGCCAATTTGAAGCGCCCGTTTCTTGTGCTATTTGTAGTTTTCTTGTTTGTCTCGGGTGAAGTTGTCCCATCAATTGTGCCAGGTCATTTTTCTGTGAGTTTTGCCTCTCTGACGTGATGGTCTTTCTGATGTTGTAGATGTCTGCCTGGTCTACTTCACCGTCAGAATCTTGTGCTATGATACGGTCAGTGAGAGATCCTGTTATCTTTACCGAGTTCTGGTATTCCGTTACCGCCCTCTTCACTGGGTCGATGATTCCCATCCCTCCCAACCTAGGAGGCAGTGCGAGCAGCTCCCTCTCTGTATCATTCGGGGTGTGCGACTTTATCCACGCTGGGATGAGTTTGTCTCTGATGGCATCTTCCAGCGGTTGAAGTAATGCGCTGACATTTGGAACAGTTCTCATCAAGTAGGTCCAGCGATGTTTGACCCCATATGTGAATGCCGAATACGCGGCCTGTGGTTCCGTCTTTGCAATATTGGCCAGTTTCTCAATTTCATTTACCCATTCTCTGACCTTCTCCTCTATGTATTTGTTCTTGAACTCTTCCGTGCCGATCACCGCCCCAAGGTGACGCTGTCCGTCCTTTGTTACTACCACTTCACTACCGCTGAAAGCTTCTACCGCCCTTTCATAATGTTCTGTTTTTACTATTAGTATTGACTTTCTGGCATTTGGATGGTACCCTATTTTTGGTCCTACCTCTGATATTTGTTCCCACCAGTGCTTGAGATTGTTGACTTTGCCCGCTCCAGTGAGATCGTCTGCATAGGCCACCTGCTTTACTTGCGTCGCCTCATGGCTTGTTAAGGTTAGCAACACTGAGAGACCTAAGGCGTACATTGCCATTGCTACTGGGTCACCTTGTGTGGTTCCTTCCATTGATTTCAGAGGTGTTCCCCTTCGTGTGTTCTGGTTGTTTACTATGAAGAGGTCCGCAGGCTTTTTATAGGTGTTCTCTACGTAGGTGGCAAAACTGGGGCATTTTACTTTGATGTTATGTATTGCCGTCTTTCTGTTGATGGTGTTAAAGGCATTTGTTGCATCCACTAGCAGCACAGCTTCACAGTCCACTTGCTCATATTTTTTTTCTTATGGCATGAATTGCTGCCTCTCCCCCTGCTTGGTGGCCGGCACACACTTGGAGATTACCAGCCGCTGACCGCACATCGTCTTTCACCACTTCCATTATGCATTTTCCGATGATTCTTCTCAGCACTTCACCCACTCCTACTGGTCTGCATCCTGGATTCTTGTCTAAAGGTATTAGGCGACAAGCTGTGTAAGCCTCCAAATGTTGACAATTTTGGGTGGTCATCTTTCTTGCAAGAGCTGCCAGAGCCCTACATAAGTCTGTTGCTGCTAGTCCGAAGATTGCTGCTAGTCCGAAGATTGCTGCTAGTCCGAAGATTGCTGCTAGTCCGAAGATTGCTGCTAGTCCGAAGATTGCTGCTAGTCCGAAGATTGCTGCTAGTCCGAAGATTGCTCTACTCAGGATTGTCCTCCAGCCGTTTGCATCCAGCCCTGATGGGCCTGCACTGCCTTGTGTCCCTAGAGCCTTTTTCCAAATCATTTCGCCTGTGATTTGTTCGTATATGACGGTGTTCGGTGGTATATAATCACCCTCTAGCCTCTGACTCTCGTGGACACTAGGTTGTGGATGTTTCTCTTTCAACATTTGGATGGTTTCTCTTGTGATAGGCAGCAACCCACAAGCTGCCTCCTAATACTACTAATACTACTACTATAATACAAATAATATTTGTAATTATAAGTAAAAAACGTATATATATATATATATATATATATATATATATATATATGGTGGTGTGGTGTGGTGTGGTGGAGTGGTCTTGCCACTGGCCTGGTAATCCAAAGGTCCCGGGTTCAAATCCCGATGTATCAATGGGAAGATATTATTGGGATGGAATTTGTGCTGTACCTAGTATCAGTGCATTACCACAAAGCCCACCGAAACGTCAATAAAATACCCTCATTGTTCCCTGATTAAATAGCACTGTATGAATATTCCCATATTCAAAATATGCTATAGGGGTGCAATGCCTGGTGAGTTATCTGCTCAACAGGTGGCGTTGTGTGTGTGTAAGTGTGAGAGTCCGAGTGTAGAGGGTGAGACAGTGAAGCACGGGAACGAGATGGCTTCAGAGATGGGGTCGTTTCGGGCCATGAGTGAGCACCGTGCCTCATGTGAAGGCAAGATGGCAGGTGCTCGTTGTACTCTACGTGCTTCACATGTCTCACTCCCTAGACTGGAACAAGACCTCACGGGCTTCACTGTTCATTGTAAAGCGGTGAATGTTAAGGCTCTCAGCCTATGCCCGAGAGGAAGTAAGTTGGAATATAGAAAAAAAAAAAAAAAAAAAAAAATATATATATATACAGTATATATATATATATATATATATATAAGGTACTACTATGTTTACTGAACTTCTACCTGTACCATTATTTCATACCTTCAACTATAATGTCGTATATTGGTATAATATATAAACACTTCTGAACTACCGGTACACTATTATTAGGTCAAACGCCTTACACCCTGTGTCTCTATTTTACCCACCAGTATAAATGGGAACCTGGTTTAATGGGAACCTGGTTTAAGGTTATTTTACCCACCAGTATAAATGGGAACCTGGTTTATAAATGGGAACCTGGTTTATAAATGGGAACCTGGTTTAAGGTTATTTTTGGTCTATTAATTCACTTATTCCTTTATTTCTTAATGTTCTCGTTAAAGCTCCATCAAGCTTAAAAACCCACCCCCATGACCCCTCTTCGATATAAATTTGTAAATTTTCGGTAGAAAATTATCCCTGCCGAAGACCGATTCCTCTAAAAAAAACAGGCTCGCTATCGCTCACCAGAAACAAAAAAATCGACACCTAAATTGCACGAAAGGTCTTAATATTAGCAAAGAAATGGGACAAAAGGTCTGAAAAACGCTACACTAATGGGGTGATTGTCTTAAAATCTCATAACTAATGGGGCTAAACATGAGGGAGAAGGTCCTGAAAAACCAAGTGCCTTCCATTAAGTTAGATATATTTTTGTTTTGTTTTGTTTTGTTTTTTTCCCTAGCGGGGGAAGGGGGAGGAAAAGTAGAGGTTTGGTCAGGAAGGTAAAGTAGGAAATTATGAAAGAAAGTAGTAGATTAAAAGTTAGTGGGCATACCACCTTGCTTTATTTAGGGTAGGGCAACTGTTTTATTAAAATAAAGAATACAAAATAAAAGGAAGGATATTTTGGATGTTCACTGCTGGGGAACAGATTAATTTGCTAAGTTATTTGGTCTCTACATAAATTTGTCTTGGAGAAAATTGTCTTCCTGCTGGCGTAATTGCAAACTCTACAAACTGTGCGTTATCTGTTGGGTATTTTCTTTTGAGCATAGCAGGAGTAAGTTTTTCGAGATCTTCCGCAAATTAATAAAGATTCTTATCTTTATGCACGTCCGCAAATTGATGAAGATTCTCATCTTTTTGCAAATGTTTCTTATTCCTTTCGTCATGTTGAGGGGTTAGAACTGGAGGGGATGGAGAAGGAGTGGTCTCTTGATGGTCAGGATTTTCTTCTTCTTCGTCTTCTGGATCTTCTTCGTAGTTTTCACCATCTTCTTCAGCATTGTCCTCCTCTTCAAGGTCTTCTAGGTTGATGGAGGAGTCATCTTCTATGGTGATGTTGGGGTGTTGTTCTGTTTTCCTTCTTGGTTTCTTCTTCTGTTTTCGAAAAACCAAGACTTCAGGAGGGATGTAGATGGTTGGTAGTCCATTGTGTTGGAGTATTTGAGGGATTATCTGACATAGATGATGTTTGTTGGGGCCAGCAATGACTGTGGCAGCTTGAATACAGGTATATATACTGGCCATGGTGTCAGGTTCCTCGTTGTGTCTTGGTGACTTGCTGACATGGTGTTTTTGGCGAGCAAGATGTGAGCCTCTTACTGCTGCACCTCTAGGGCCAGTGATTTGGTGAGCTTCTGGTCCTTTCTGCCCGGGTTTGATGTTGAATTCCACTTGTTCACCTTCTCCTAGGGATGGATAATAATTGGAGTTGAATTTAGATATTGATTTGTGATGAACAAATATATCTGTCTTATTATCCAATCTTGTGATGAAACCATATCCCTGTTTTACATTATACCACTTGACAAATCCCGATATATTGGTCTTTATCATAGTGTTGGGGTTGCGGTAGTTGTAGCCCGTGATGTGTGTGCGAGCCATGGTGTGACCGAAGCGGCTGAGCAGGAATTAGATATAGCCATTTTGATTGTGTGCACATATATTTATTTGACTGCACAATACAAACGCAAATAGCTATATTAGATCATACACTAGGCTATCAAACAGCAATGTCAAGCCCAGAACTGCTAGATGTCACTAAAGCTGATTATCCTGTGAAAGGTTGCAATGCAGGGAACTGTACTAGTTGGAAGGGTACCGTTCAGGTCACCCCAGCCTTGGAATCCAGCGGTCTGGTTGGAATCCAGCGGTCTGGTACTAGTTGGAAGGGTACCGTTCAGGTCACCCTAGCCTTGGAATCCAGTGGTCTCATACTAGTTGGAAGAGTACTGTTTAAGTCACCCCAGCCTTGGAATCCAGCGGTCTGGTACTAGTTGGAAGAGTACTGTTTAAGTCACCCCAGCCTTGGAATCCAGCGGTCTGGTACTAGTTGGAAGAGTACTGTTTAAGTCACCCCAGCCTTGGAATCCAGCAGTCTGGTACTAGTTGGAAGAGTACTGTTTAAGTCACCCCAGCCTTGGAATCCAGCGGTCTGGTACTAGTTGGAAGAGTACTGTTTAAGTCACCCCAGCCTTGGAATCCAGCGGTCTGGTACTAGTTGGAAGAGTACTGTTTAAGTCACCCCAGCCTTGGAATCCAGCGGTCTGGTACTAGTTGGAAGAGTACTGTTTAAGTCACCCCAGCCTTGGAATCCAGCGGTCTGGTACTAGTTGGAAGAGTACTGTTTAAGTCACCCCAGCCTTGGAATCCAGCGGTCTGGTACTAGTTGGAAGAGTACTGTTTAAGTCACCCCAGCCTTGGAATCCAGCGGTCTGGTACTAGTTGGAAGAGTACTGTTTAAGTCACCCCAGCCTTGGAATCCAGCGGTCTGGTACTAGTTGGAAGAGTGCCGTTTAAGTCACCCCAGCCTTGGAATCCAGCGGTCTGGTACTAGTTGGAAGAGTACTGTTTAAGTCACCCCAGCCTTGGAATCCAGCGGTCTGGTACTAGTTGGAAGGGTACCGTTCAGGTCACCCCAGCCTTGGAATCCAGCGGTCTGGTACTACTGTAGTCACCCCAGCCTTGGAATCCAGCGGTCTGGTACTAGTTGGAAGGGTACCGTTCAGGTCACCCCAGCCTTGGAATCCAGCGGTCTGGTACTACTGTAGTCACCCCAGCCTTGGAATCCAGATGTCGCCAATGTAAACACGGGGGTGGCACGAGGTCCTAACTAGCCTTCAGTGACAAATTCCATTTTTTTTCTTCTATATTCCAACTACTCCCTCTCGGGCATAGGCTGATAGCCTTTACACTCTACTGCTGAACACGGTGAGGCCCGTGAGGTCTTGCTCCAGTCTAGGGAGTGAGACATGTGAAGCTTCACGGCTCGAAGCAACTCCATCTCTGAAGCTGCTCCGCCTCTGTGCTTCACAGTCTCATCCCCCAGGCTCGGACCCTCACTCTAAGAACGCCACCTATTGTACTGAACAAGCTCTATCCCCTTGGTGTTCCGTCTCACTCAGACGTTAATGACGACCTGCCATGTATATCTCTGTGGCTCAGCAGTATCCAGGGTAAATTTTATTGCTTGTCTCATGTCATGTCATGTCACTGAACAAACCTTGAAAATAAGGTTCACGTCTGTTAAGGATATGTTTTCACTTATAACTAGAGCTAGAGTACTAGAGTTCAATAATGGAGGCAGGACAGGACTTTTGACTGTGACTGTACCAGGATTGGCTTTATACGACCCTAACCCCAAAAATAATTACGGTAGCTTAAAAAAAAAAAAAAAAAAAACGTGGCATTGTGTCAGTGGGAGAATTCGGTGTAGTCATATTTCGGTATGTTGGAATATTGGGCCGGATTTGAGTGAAGCCGGAGTAATAAGGGAATTGGGTTGGTGTGGTGGTGGTGTAAGTGTGTGTGTGTGTGTGTGTGTGTGTGTGTGTGTGTGTGTGTGTGTGTGTGTGTGGTTATTGCTATGATTATGTGTGTGGTTATGGTGTGGTTTGGTGGTTGTGAAATATTGTGGTGGTAATGGTAGACCGTGATAAATAGCTATTAGTGATATATAGAGAACGATGGATAATAAATATAAACTGTGAACGGATGTGGACTTTGTTTTCAGAAATAATAAGGATAGGGGTGTAGACAGAGATACGGATTAATATTGTGTGCGTGTGTGTTTGTGTGTGCCAATATATCTGAGCAGCTATAGTTCCACAAAAGGATATTCACTTGGTTAGTTCAAATTTCCAAGAACACGAGTCCCCTCCCACCACAAGACCCCCCCTTACCATCCCCCCCCCCACCCCCTCCCTCCCTTACCAAATACCCCACCACGCCCTCCAAACCTCCCTTCCAATCCTTACAACCCCCCCCTCCCCCCACACACACACACTAGCCGTCCATGACACCCCCCCCCCCCCTAACATCACCACAGACCAATCCCCATACATGCACCCCCAATCACCGAGCCACACCCCACAAGCATCCCCTCTCCAAACCCCCCTCCACCCACCGAAATCCCCCCTCCAAGCCTCCCTCTCACGCTTCCCCGAAATTTGGACTGATCTGTTGAATCTTGCATGACCCAGGGAGTGACAGGACGTGTACCTGGAAGAATCAGCTGGTAGTGTTGCCAATCACCAGTGCTGCTAATCATTAATTATTACAGGGTATATTGTGACGCATTGGTCGAGTGTTCAGTACACAACCGAGAGGAACCAGCCATATCAACCTCACAACTACTGCATGGTCAGGTAGATACAACAGCTCAAAGATGGCATTTTAAGAGGGGGGGGGGGGGGGCTAGCTTGCTTCCTAGACCTCCATCAAGCTAAACATAAACAAATATATAAATAAAATAACATTTATGTAGCACGCAGTAATGACAAGAAACAGATATACTAATGAATTAATAGAAAGCTTGCGGTAGCCTATAGTAAAGATGGTGTGACAATGGACTTACACTGAAAGCTATGGAACTTGTGGTGACATGTTCTGAAAGCAACTGACCTCTGAAAGCACAACGAGAACTGGGTCAGTGGGCTAGTTAGTGGGCAGATAAAGGGTATGTCAAATATATTGTCGTGATGTCCTCCTCTTCACTGTTAGTTGGATGCAGGCCACAAGTCAACCCCTTCAGTAAACAGTGGAAGGACAACTGGTCAGAGTTGGCTAAACATTATTGTGGTGTTAAGACTCATGGAAGAATATATTGCATATATGAGAAATATTATTTCACATCGAAATGAGAAATATGTCCACTCTAATGGTGCTCTTGCCATGTTCCATACAAAGGGATCTTTAGTTTAGAAGCCTCAGTTAGGGACCCACCCTTAGGTCCCATAATCAATCATTCAATGGGGTTCAATTCTAGGGGCACCTCAGTTGCCCTAAGGGCGACCCTAAATACTAAGTAGTGCTCCCCCAGGAACTTACATAGGGTTCCTCCCTTTGGAATTCCCTAAGGCGATACATCCTTGGAGCCTTGATTTCGCTCCCCTCCTCCTCCCCTTGAAGCCCATAAGGGGTCCTCCACTAACCCCCCTCTTACTACCAACCCCCACTAGGTCCCCGTCCCCCTTTCTTTGTCCACCCATTTATAGCCCCCATCAACCATGTCTGAGGGGCCCATATATAGTTCTATCATACAAGGGCCCCCACAGCTATAAACCCTTCATACCACCACCCTCAATACTGTCTATATATCGGGGGTCTTTATCCGTGTCAATTTGACCACTGGGTCTTTTTTTAATAAAGCAGATCTTAACCAGTGTCAGTTAAACTTGAAGTTATAATCTAACCTAACCCAATTGTATTGGTTCAGATGGCATTGGTAGAAATCTACTGGGTAAATTGGTATACTGGTTAAGCTGTAGTGCCAAAAAAATGTGTGTGTGTGTGTGTGTGTGTTTGGACCAACGGTATGGTTGATTGAGTGTGTGTGTTTATTTTGAGAATGAGTATGTTCGATTGTGTGTGTTTGTGTACGCATGTGTGTATTTTATGTATACTGTATGTGCGTATGTCCAACACATGTCCACAGGGTCACAACAGGCTGGTACACACAACAATGACATGAGCTCTCTTTCGTTTTCTCTCTTTCTCTCTTTCCAGGGCAGAGGATTTTAGCATTTAATCCGTTTTCTTTCTTTGTTTCGTTTTTTTGGGGGAGGGGGGACTTTTAGTTAGAAATCCCTTTAATTCTCCTGTGTCGGTTTTATGTCTCTTTTCTGTTATATTTTGTATATATTCTGATTCGGGATCTCTCTCTCTCTCTCTCTCTCTCTCTCTCTCTCTCTCTCTCTCTCTCTCTCATTGAGAAATAAATCATATGATGAAAGACTGAGAGAACTTGATCTATTTTCACTTAAGAAACGAAGGATGAGAGGCCAATTGATAGAGTGTTTTAAAATTCTAAAAGGATTCAGTAACATTAATCTAGATAAGTTATTCAAAAAAGCCGAAGATACATCTACAAGAGGAAACAGTTTAAAATTATTAGGTCGGAGAGCGAATCTAGATACAAAACAAAATTTCTTCACTCACAGTGTAATTGATGAGTGGAACAAACTTCCAAATAAAGTAATAGACAGCTCCTCTATAGATACATTTAAGAAAAATCTAGACTCATACCACAGAAAAATTGGTATGGAGTAGGCAGTAATTATCACCGTTATTATTTGTTCAGCTGAAGAGAGCGTTAGAAAAGAAATAAAAATAATACACAAATAAAAAATAAGAATAATAAACATCACTAAATATGTACATACTACTAAGGGTGATGGGTTGGATGATTCCAATTAACCCCAAAATTTACATGCTGCTAAGGCGAAGGGATGCATGATTTTTTTTCCAATCTTTCCTGTAAATTCCTTCTGGAGATTTCGAAGCCCAGCAAGGTTAATCACTTCCAACTTTTTCATGTACGGCAATTGCCGGAGGGAACGGAGGGTGGGGAGAGAGCCTTCTTCTTTTCTATCCTGTCCTTCAACTTTCCTTTTCTATCGGATATGCCATCTCTACTAGAATTAAGTCCTGACCACCTCGTTTGGATCGTAAGGTCTGTGTAGCCAGTGTATCTATGTAAATCTATGTAAATCAATGGTGTTTCTTCTGAGTGGACTCCAGTCACGTCTGGGGTTTCACAGGCATCCATTCTTGGCCCACTTCTGTTTATCATATGTCAATGACATCGATATTGGTCTGTTGAGTGTGATCTCCAAATTTGCAGATGACATAAAGCTTGGAATGAATGTGAAAGACCCCAAAATAGTCGAACAGATCAGGATGCATCTCAACAGACTGGGTGAATGGTCGGAGACATGGCAGATGCCTCTAAACTTGGAAAAATGCAAGGTGATGCATACCGGCCTAGCAAACCCCAAGTCAGGCTATTCGCTATTGGGAATGCCTCTTGAAGTGACTGACTTGGAAAAGGATTTAGGATTAGCAGTGACCTAAAGTTTTCCAAGCAGTACATTGACGCAGAGAAGAAAGCTCAGGAATTACTGGGCTATATTAAAAGGCAGTTTAAGTATAGAAATATGGAAATAGTCCTCACAATTTACAGAGCTCTGATACGGCCTCTCCTGGAGTATGCTGTTCAATTCTGGTCTCCAGCACCCAGGAAAGATATGGATCGACTGGGTAGAGTAAAAGTAAGGGCTACAAAGCTTATTCCATCGATTAGAAGACTGAACTATGAGGACCGGTTGAGAGCTCTTGATCTCTTTTCGTTGGAGACAGGCAGACTACAAGGTTAGCTCATTGAAGTTTTTAAAATACTTAATGGGTTTGACAATGTTGATTATAGCAAAATGTTTAGCCTCAACATGATCACAACATGCAACAATGGCTGGAATAATTGAAAAGATTCAGCACTATTATTTGTAAAACTCTTTCACATATAACATCTGCTCTACCTGGAACAAACTTCCCTCCGAAGTTGTAACAGTTCTTCAGTAGAGCAGTTCAAGAAGAGAGTAGATGGTATTTTGCACACTCTGTAATGAATGTATAGCACTAAAATGCCTCTCTCCTTCCACTTCGAATATCTCCATGGAATGGACTGCCAGTTCTCTGAGATACTAACTATTCCTTGTAACTCCCTGTAATTCACTCTCGGCCACACATTCTCTCACCCTCCATAATTATCTAGTCAACCATACTACCTTCCTATCCCCTCTTTTATTCCTTATAACTCCCTGTAACTCACTCTCGGCCACACATTCTCTCACCCTCCATAATTATCTAGTCAACCATACTACCTTCCTATCCCCTCTTTTATTCCTTATAACTCCCTGTAACTCACTCTCGCCCACACATTCTCTCACCCTCCATAATTATCTAGTCAACCATACTACCTTCCTATCCCCTCTTTTATTCCTTATAACTCCCTGTAACTCACTCTCGCCCACACATTCTCTCACCCTCCATAATTATCTAGTCAACCATACTACCTTCCTATCCCCTCTTTTATTCCTTATAACTCCCTGTAACTCACTCTCGGCCACACATTCTCTCACCCTCCATAATTATCTAGTCAACCATACTACCTTCCTATCCCCTCTTTTATTCCTTATAACTCCCTGTAACTCACTCTCGCCCACACATTCTCTCACCCTCCATAATTATCTAGTCAACCATACTACCTTCCTATCCCCTCTTTTATTCCTTATAACTCCCTGTAACTCACTCTCGCCCACACATTCTCTCACCCTCCATAATTATCTAGTCAACCATACTACCTTCCTTTCCCCTCTTTTATTCCTTATAACTCCCTGTAACTCACTGTCGGCCACACATTCTCTCACCCTCCATAATTATCTAGTCAACCATACTACCTTCCTATCCCCTCTTTTATTCCTTATAACTCCCTGTAACTCACTCTCGCCCACACATTCTCTCACCCTCCATAATTATCTAGTCAACCATACTACCTTCCTATCCCCTCTTTTATTCCTTATAACTCCCTGTAACTCACTCTCGCCCACACATTCTCTCACCCTCCATAATTATCTAGTCAACCATACTACCTTCCTATCCCCTCTTTTATTCCTTATAACTCCCTGCAACTCACTCTCGCCCACACATTCTCTCACCCTCCATAATTATCTAGTCAGCCATACTACCTTCCTATCCCCTCTTTTATTCCTTATAACTCCCTGTAACTCACTCTCGCCCACACATTCTCTCACCCTCCATAATTATCTAGTCAACCATACTACCTTCCTATCCCCTCTTTTATTCCTTATAACTCCCTGTAACTCACTCTCGGCCACACATTCTCTCACCCTCCATAATTATCTAGTCAACCATACTACCTTCCTATCCCCTCTTTTATTCCTTATAACTCCCTGTAACTCACTCTCGGCCACACATTCTCTCGCCCTCCATAATTATCTAGTCAACCATACTACCTTCCTATCCCCTCTTTTATTCCTTATAACTCCCTGTAACTCACTCTCGGCCACACATTCTCTCACCCTCCATAATTATCTAGTCAACCATACTACCTTCCTATCCCCTCTTTTATTCCTTATAACTCCCTGTAACTCACTCTCGCCCACACATTCTCTCACCCTCCATAATTATCTAGTCAACCATACTACCTTCCTATCCCCTCTTTTATTCCTTATAACTCCCTGTAACTCACTCTCGGCCACACATTCTCTCACCCTCCATAATTATCTAGTCAACCATACTACCTTCCTATCCCCTCTTTTATTCCTTATAACTCCCTGTAACTCACTCTCGGCCACACATTCTCTCACCCTCCATAATTATCTAGTCAACCATACTACCTTCCTATCCCCTCTTTTATTCCTTATAACTCCCTGTAACTCACTCTCGGCCACACATTCTCTCACCCTCCATAATTATCTAGTCAACCATACTACCTTCCTATCCCCTCTTTTATTCCTTATAACTCCCTGTAACTCACTCTCGGCCACACATTCTCTCACCCTCCATAATTATCTAGTCAACCATACTACCTTCCTATCCCCTCTTTTATTCCTTATAACTCCCTGTAACTCACTCTCGGCCACACATTCTCTCACCCTCCATAATTATCTAGTCAACCATACTACCTTCCTATCCCCTCTTTTATTCCTTATAACTCCCTGTAACTCACTCTCGGCCACACATTCTCTCACCCTCCATAATTATCTAGTCAACCATACTACCTTCCTATCCCCTTTTATTCCTTATAACTCCCTGTAACTCACTCTCGCCCACACATTCTCTCACCCTCCATAATTATCTAGTCAACCATACTACCTTCCTATCCCCTCTTGTATTCCTTATAACTCCCTGTAACTCACTCTCGCCCACACATTCTCTCACCCTCCATAATTATCTAGTCAACCATACTACCTTCCTATCCCCTCTTTTATTCCTTATAACTCCCTGTAACTCACTCTCGGCCACACATTCTCTCACCCTCCATAATTATCTAGTCAACCATACTACCTTCCTATCCCCTCTTTTCCTTCTCTCACCAATTCTATTATTTTCCTATTTTTCCCCATTTCCTCATTTATCACTGTTCATCACCTTTGCTTTCCTTCCTACCTACACTGCAACAACAAAGGTGTAAATAGGGAATGACAAGGCCATACAAGCTTATTGGGTATATTGACGGTGATTTCCCTTTCTTTCATTATAATTATTAGATGGCTTTAAGGGGGGTCACCATCTTTTTTTCTTTATCTTTCTCTCCTTTTCTCTCTTTCCCTGGCTTGTATCCATTCGGCTCCATTCAGCCAACTGTTTTAAGACGTTTATCCTCATCCATGTGTCGATTTCTTCCTGGCGAGCGATAGCGAGCCAGCATTGTATGGAGAAATCCGGCTTCGCCGGAGAAATTTTTCTATCGAAAATATAGATATTTAGCTTGCTGTCAAAACAAAAAAGATATATGCTGGCTCGCTACCACTCGCCAGGAAAATATTGACACCTGGATGGGGGTAAACGTCTTAAAACAGTAGGCTGAATGGGGCCGAATGGATACAAGCTAAAGAGAGAGGGAGAGAAAGATAAAACAGCAAGGTGGGCTCCCTTAATACTACCAATATGCCTTTAAATGGCTAGATTATTTTGGACAGTATTGATTTTACCCTTTTCACACCCATTATTTTTGACATTTTAACCTATAAACAATAGAGGGTAGGCTATAAAAAAGGTAACTATAGCGTCCTAAAGGTAACTATAGCGTCCTAAAGGTAACTATAGCGTCCTGAAGGTAACTATAGCGTCCTAAAGGTAACTATAGCGTCCTACATTAAATACCGTTATAAAGGTATCTTGGTGTTAAGGGGAGACTGGCCGTTTGTTTGGTCTATTAATTCATTTATTCATATATTGTTTTAGTTTTCCTCGCTAGACCTCCATCAAGCTTAGAAAAAAAAAAAACCTAGACCCCCCTTCAAGATAAATTTGTACATTTTTCAGTAGAAAAATGTCTCGGCCGAAGGCCGGTTCCTCTCAAATTGTAGGCTCGCTATCGCTCGCCAGGAAATAATCGACACCTAAAGGGCACGAAAGGTCTTAAAATTGACAACGAAATGGGGCGAAAGGTGTTAAAATCGCCAAACTAATGGGCCGAACGTCTTATAATCTCAAAACTAGTGGGGCTAAACATTAGGGAGAAGGGGGTCCAGAAAAACGGTCTGCCTCCCCTTAATAAACCCATCCAATATAAGGATTGACAGGTACACTACTACCAATGTACCCAATGATCTTATATACCCTTTATTATACCCTTTACTTTCTTAGTGTAATTCCCTCCTTCCCTTCCTTCATTCTTCTCTTCCTTCCTCTTTTTCTGTTTCTATTTCCCTTCTTCTACACTTTCCTTCCTTCGTTCCTCCCTCCTCTTCTAGACTTTCCTTCCTTCGTTCCTCCCTCCTCTTCTGTTTCTCTACTTCCCTCCTTCTCTTCCTTCACTCTTTCCTTCATCCCTCCCTCCCTTTCTAAATGTTGTACTTTCCTTCTTTCTCCTTTCTTTCTTTGCCTAGTTGTTCAGATTTATGTTGATGATTTCCCTTCCATCTTATTCCCTTTACATTCCTTCTCTTTCTATTTCCTTTCTTCTATCTTTCCTCCCTCTCACCCTTTCTTCCTTTGTGCCCCTCCCTTCTTTCCTTCTCCCTTCCCCTCCTTATTTCGTTATCTTTCCTCTTCCCTGTCCTCCATCCTTCCTTCCTTCTTCCCTCCCTCCCTCCCACCTGACACCACCAGCCTTATTCACCTTACAATATTGAAATCCTCAGTCC
>JBAKBP010029956.1:0-26406 GCA_037953745.1 Lithodes maja | reverse complement strand
CCACCCTCAAACAGCCCCCCCCCCCCCCCCCCCCTTTTCAGGACCACCACCCCCCACCCTGTACCTATTCCCTATATGATGGTGACAATACTAGTAGTAGTGATGATGGTCATAATAGTATTGATGATGGTGACAGTAGTAATGATTGTAAGATGATGGTGACAGTATTAGTGACGTTGGTAAGTAGTAGTGATGATGGTCATAATAGTATTGATGATGGTGACAGTAGTAATGATTGTAAGATGATGGTGACAGTATTAGTGATGTTGGTAAGTAGTAGTGATGATGGTGAAAGTTGTAGTGATGATGACAGCAGTAGTGATGATGAGAGTAGTAGTGATGATGGTGAGAGTAGTAGTGATGATTATAATAGTAGTAGTGCTGATGATATTAATGATGATAGTGACTAGTAGAGATGATGGTGACCGATCGCAGAGTTGGGTATGCCGTTTTGAGTTTGGGCGAAACGGCACGTCTACATTATTTACTATTTTCGTTCTATTAGAGGCGGAGCTTTGGTTCGTTGCAAGTTTATATTAGGGTCAATGGAAAGCCTATACATATAGCTTCTATATGGCATATATCTCATCTCTGCCGCTATAAGCATATAGACAATATAGCAACAATTTTGGATATTTCAAATGAGGAAATGCCATTTTTTTTTACAATTTCGGTTCTATTATAGGCGGTTCTTAGGTTCGTTGTAAGATGATAATAGGTTCAATGGAAAGCCTATACATATAGCTTCTATATGGCATGTATCTCATATCTGCCGCTATAAGCATATAGACAACATAGCAACAATTGTGGATATTTTAACTGAGGAAATGCCATTGTTTTACAATATCGGTTCTATTAGAGGCGGTTCTTAGGTTCGTTGCAAGTAGATAATAGGTTCAATCGATAGCTTATACATATGGCTTCTATATGGCATGTATTTCATATCTGCCGCTATAAGCATATAGACAATATAGCAACAATTTTGAATGTTTTAACTTAGGAAATACCATTGTTTTACTATTTCGGTTCTATTAGAGGCAGTTCTTCGATTCGCTGCAAGTTGATAAAAGGTTTAATGGAAACCCTATACATATAGCTTCTATATAGCATGTATCTCATCTCTGCCGCTATAAGCATATAGACAATATAGCAACAATTATGGATGTTTTAACTGAAGAAATGCCATTGTTTTACTATTTCGGTTCTATTAAAGGCGGTTCTTAGGTTCGTTGCAAGTTGATAATAGGTTCAATGGAAAGCCTATACATATAGCTTCTGTGTGGCATGTATCTCATCTCTGCCGCTAAAAGCATATTGACAATATAGCAACAATTATGGATGTTTTAACTGAGGAAATGCCATTGTTTTACTATTTCGGTTCTATTAGAGGCGGTTCTTAGGTTCGTTGTAAGTTGATAATAGGTTCAATGGAAAGCCTATACATATACCTTCTGTGTGGCATATAACTTATCTCTGCCGCTATAAACATAACAATGTATTGGGATGTGTTAATTGGGTAAATGACATTAACACTTGAATCGGGAACTAGGAACTGGGAAACGAGAACCAACTTCAGCCGGGTGAGTTCATACAAGTAGGCTACATATAAATAATATAATAGTTGATAATTTATGTATAATATCGAAATATAATTTGTAGTACAGCTTTATTCACTTAATCACTAGTTACAACATATAATCACAAACACTAAATACACCGGAACATAAGTGGTACAACTCTATTTAATTTCTCCCAGCACGATCGCGGATCTAGATGGAGATCAGGTATATTCAATTCAACTTAGATATGGAATCTTCTTCTTGAGAATCATATAAACTCTTATCGAAAGTTTATAATAAAGTTACTAAAATCAGGTTCTTATTAATATTCACGATATATCTTGACTTGAATTCTGCTCGTGGGTAATACTGAACGACGTGA
Source organism: Lithodes maja (assembly GCA_037953745.1). Classification (NCBI taxonomy): domain Eukaryota; kingdom Metazoa; phylum Arthropoda; class Malacostraca; order Decapoda; family Lithodidae; genus Lithodes; species Lithodes maja. The sequence continues at coordinate 24,465 of JBAKBP010029956.1, read as the reverse complement.
TATAAGTTCCTATATTTCTTGGCACGGAATATGGAAGCTTATGCACTGATGAACTTCTTCAGTTTGAGTTCAAGTTTGTGGACTCTAAAATATTACTGCACTTAAATGAGATTATTTTCAGAGTTCCTTAATGGGTGAAAATCCTCTTATTTGGTATAAATTCACTAATTTAGTAATAGAAGTATTCAATACGTATCTATCACTGAACACGTAGGTTATTAATATTACTCTATTTACTAGGTTACTGTAACACTTGGTTTTCTTAACTCAAAGTTTAGGTTTGACGGACTCTGTTTATTTTTCACTTGGCGGAAATATGGCAGAATTGATTGATGCTTGAAATCCGTCTTATTTTGGTATATAATTTTGTTATTTATTGAGTTATAAAGTCGTGCTAAAGATGGTTATTACTAGTGCATCTTAATATTAATAATTTTCTATAGATTGACTTAGTGGAACACTTTTACAAACTGTTCACGTATTTCGAGGTATTAAGAACTCTGTTTATTTGGGTCACTTTTGAACTCTAACTTCTATTGTATCTCGTCACTGATACTGACTTTTGGTAGTTTCTATATTATTTCTTTTCTTGGAAGAGATGTACACTTAGTTGAGGATTTCTTCTGATGTTCCGTGGGCCGTCCAGGTTGGCCGGTCGTGTGAAGTTTAGTTACAGTTGGGTTAATGGGCGTGGGGTCTTGAATATGGCTCCGTAACTTGTAATGAAACAGTTGGGCACCATATCGGACTAATGCGAGTATTTAAGCCTATAGCTTTAACAAATACTCGACTATCCTGACCTTTATATTAACCAGTGATGAAGTTCTGTTAAGGTACTCTTGAAGTAAGGTTTTAAATATTGTGTCTCAGTGATGACGGATTAACACAATATCGGACTAACGCAAGAAGAGTTTAGGTATGGCTCTTATTGACTGTCACTAACCGTTATAAGAGGTTCAAAGAACTCATGGCGGTGTTAACCTTTTAGTCACAAATTCTGGTGGGGTGCCACAGACAATTTGCGCCTAGGATTTATATATGCAGAGTCCCCGTGAGGGTATCTCGCTAAACCCTTATAACACAAAAGATCATTTTAGAACTGAGTCTTCTGTGAGTAATGGTAGTGTAATCTCCAATAGTAAAATGTTGAAAGGTAGGGGTGTCTTTCAACTTTTAACTATAAAGAAATATAACTAAATGAAAGTAATTAAATTAATTCCTGGGTTGCCAGAAATAATGAAGTTACTTCTATATAGATCACTATTGTTGTACTAAAGATATTAAAATCTAAGTGGAGGGTTGCCTACACACTTATGATTTTAATATTAAAGATACAGACTATTAGAGGTCTCTATATTAAATGATTGGGTTGCCACAATTAACAATGATCCTAGAATAGGGTTTCTTATTCACAGACAGTATAAGGACTTCGGGGTGACGTCCTCCAAACTGTTATGAAGGGTCAAAATAATATTTCTCCAGAGCGGGGTGCCGACACTTGAGAAAGCTTATAGTCACTTACCTTCCTTCAAACTTCCTTGACCTAATGTGCACCAGTACTGGAGGGTACCCATTCTCTGTCGAAGGATAGTAAGGGCGTGTGTCTGCACTGTTTAGTAGGACAAGAAGTCCTTCTTGTCCTAGATGAGGTGAATCTTAGTTACTTTATGATAGTACTCTACTATCCTTGAAGAGAAATTCAAAATAATTGGATAGGCAGATGGTAGGCAAATCAAGGTTTTATTTGCCTCTCTAAGTTACAGTGAGAACTAAGGGGGAATGGTTATATTGGAACTTTACTACATAGTTTCGAGGGTGTTTTTAGTTGACCTCTGTGCGTGAGAGCTCAAGGGGGGAGAGGGGGTATTGTTCGTGCAGTTTCTCTGTATCTGTATCGTGAACTTATTATTTTGCTTCTACAAGAGTTTATCACTGGTAACATTGAATAGAGTTATAGGGAAAGGTTAGTGTTTCTTTGTAGAGTTAATACTACCCATTATTTATTCGCTGTATAAAGAGAATATTAATTTGATACATAAGTAAAATGCCTTCCGGCCCTGGGTTATGGTGGTAACCCTGGGGTCAACTGAAGGGTGCTTGTATCGCTAGCCTCGCTCCCCTACATTTTCATAATTTGCATACAAGACCTGTTGTCTTGATTATTAATCATAGTAATAGCTGATGATGTTAAGTTTTCTTAGTAGAGTGAACCTGGATAGTTTCTAGGCTTAAAATATACAGAATAACATGTTTATAATAGTTTGTAAGACTCGCAAGGTTGGAGGCTGAATTGGCAATAGTGCGTTTCAGCCGGGTCATGCGTCTAGCTTCTCTCATGGTTGTAAAGTTGTAGGTTTGCAGACAAGGGCCTACAGCGATTAATATGGGTAATCACAATCTCTAATCATGCTAGAGTTAGTTAACAAAAGTAAGACTGATATTTTCTATATGGACAAATATATAAGGAACAAATCTATAGTGTTAATAGAGGTTGTAGCTGGTGAACTTTGGTTGGTACCTCTGATGGTCACTTTTGCTATCTGGGGGGCAAACGTTCGTTGGCCCACGGCTCTCCAAGGTAGGAAGAAAGAATATGTGGTTTGTTTGAAATTAATAGAGAAATGGTAATATTTGGGAAGAAGTGTACATAGGTGTTAATTATTTCTTTAAAAGATAGAAGCATCTCGGCGAGATGATTTTAGAACTCTCGTATCTTGACGAAGTCCTTCAGCATGTTTATATTCTGCTCACTATCTTGTTACTTAGTGAATCTGTCTTGTGACATGTTATATTTAAAATTAATACATACTCTTTACATAATGGTTTTTAAATGTTTATTATTTTCCTTAATATTATACATATACATGTTTATACTTTTAGAACGGTTGAGAAAATATGACTTTTCTCTTTACGGTGGATGGTACCCCCAGGCAAATTGTCTTTCCCTGGGTGATCGGGCATGTCTCTCTTACTGTAGCGACTCGGTTGGTCCTGAGGGTCGCGGCCGGTGTGATGGGCCTTGACATTCCTGTCTTGGGTGGGGTCGTGTTGTCGGTCTTTGTTTCCTCCTTCCGTTGTGTCTCTTCTCTTCTTCTTGCTTCTGTTTTGTTTGTCTTTCTTCCTCTCTTTCTCCACACGTTTTTCTTTTCTTCTGTATTTTATTTCCCTCCCCTTCATCATAGGCACGTCCCTGTGCCTCAAGGGCGAAGGTAAGTAGACTTCAGTGGCGGCTTGTTAGTTTTAAGGAATGTAGAAATTCCCACCAGTGTTGGGAACGCTGGTCAGGTGTTTTCCTGGTGTCTATGGTGACTTGCAGAGAGCTTGCTGTTTCGTTAATTATTGATGCAGTGACGGCTTCATGAATGTGCCGAATCCTGACAAATCTGGTTAGTCCTGCTGAGATTTTTACTCTCTTTATGAAAGGCGTGGACGACATGATGGCGGCTTGTCTCGGAGGAGGTTTACTAGAGGTGGATGTGGTCGTGGTGGTGGCGGTCAAGCAAGTGGTGATCTGACCTCTGACCTGCGGAAGGTTATAGCTAGCGGCGGACGCAAAAGTACTCGGGATTAAGGATTCCGTGAACTGGGACAGAGAGTGTGGAGAATGTGATGAATTTGTGTTAGTTATACAAGCTATTCGTAGTGTATTAGCGTTATCGGTGTATGTTGTGTGGATTGTTTTCAGAGATTTGGGCATGTTATCTTGAGGTTTATGTGTTGGAACCAAGATAGGTGTGAGAATCGCGCTGGTCTTTTGACTAGTCGACCCGATTTAGTGTGAAAATTTGTTCTGATAGGCGGTTCTGGGCTAGATTCTGACGAAGAGGAAGGTTTGTACTGTGGGGGTTTAGGGTTGGAGGTGTTTGGTGGAGGTGAGAGAGTTTTAGTGAGGTTACGACTTTGTTTTGTTGATGTTTGTCTGAATGATTGGGTCTGAGATTTTGGTGACACAGTTGAGGGAAAAGGGGAGAGATTGGGTGGTGCAAGACGAGTTGGAAGAGGAAGGGTGGTATGCGTGTTTGATGAGGTTGATGGTTTAGGTTTTGATGAGAGGTTTGAAGTGCCTGAAGAGTCAGGTTTAGGAATAAATGATTTTCCTGGTGATCGAGAAGGAAGGCGTTTCTTTTCTGTGCTAGTAGGGATTTTGACAGAAGTTTTCGGAGAGAGAGGTCGTGGTAGTATTTCGGAATTCGAGGAAGTGGGCGATGGAGAATTTGAGTTGGAAGTGTTGGAACTGGAAGTGGATCTGGGTGGGGAGGTGGAAAAATAGGTATATGGACGTTGTCTTTTTGGTGGTGGTGAGGTGGGTGGAGAGGTATAGGATGTGGAGAAACGTCGGTGGTGAGGTATTTTGAGGGTAGTAGGAATGGGTTGAGCATCGGAGGTCTTTGTTTGTTTTAACAATGTTTTTTTGTTATGTACCGTTCGGCACTTGGTGGTCACTGAAGGTTTAACTTTAAGCTGTACTCGTGGTCGTAAGGTATAGCGGGCAGGTTTGGGTAAGTCAGTTTTGTTTGTGGATGTGTCAGAGTTTGTATGGGGGGGGGGGGGGGCACCTGGCGAGAGAAGTAAAGGGTGGGGTGTTCTCAGCATGTGCTGAAGGAATGACTTCTGTTGATTTTTGGTTGACTTGGTTGATGGTGGTGTTGGTTGATTTATGGTGGGGCATGACATTTTTTGAGTTGGTACTTGAGTTGGATGGGAATCAGGGGAATTAGGAGAAGGTGAGTTTGGAACTTTGGTTATGTCATCTGTTAAGATAGGTTTATGTTCATTTCCTTTGTCGATTGGGTTATAAATTCTGACGAATCTATTTCGATATGTTCTGGTCTCTCCGTGGTAGTTAATGCTTGTTTGATAGGGGTTTGGGATGTGAGATACTGTATATGGACCTACGTATCGAGGTCCTAATTTATTGATAACAGGTAGCTTGGCTACCATGACAGTGTCGCCTATGGCGAAGGGATTTGGTTTATCTGTGGTATCATGTTTAATGTCTTGGCAGACTTGAGCATTATAGAGGGTGTTTTTCAACTGTTGGAGGGGATAGATCGTGAATTGAGTGGTAGAGGGTTGTGCGAGGTGATGAAAAGGCAAAAAGATAGGAGCTATGCCATACACTCGTTCATGTGGGGAAATACCATCTTCTTTTGGGAAAGTGTTCATACCCCACTGGATCATTTTTCTCTGAGACGGCTAGTCAGAGCTGTTTAACGCAATCATCCTAGTGCGTATTTGATTATTTATGGTGCGATGACTACGCTTGCAGATTGCGTTACCTTGGGGCCAGTAGGGAGAAGAGTGTTTGATTCAACTGCCACATTGTTTAGTGAAAGCCTCCCAAACTTGTCCTCTAAATTCAGGGCTATTGTCAGATAGTAAGGATATAGGTAATCCGAATATAGGGAATATTTCTGTGGCTAGTAAGTTGGCTATGGTGGATGCACTGTGATCTTTGGTGGGGCAAGCTATTAGAAATTTTGAGTATATGTCGACAAACGTGACTATGTAACGTTTGCCGTTGCTAACCGGAAAAGGTCCCGTCACATCAAGAGAGAGTGTTTGAAAGGGTTTATGGGCTGAAAGAGTTCCGGCTGGTCCTGCTGTTCGGCATCTGTCTTTTCCTAGGGCACAGGGTTTGCAAGCTTCGGTCACTCTTTTTGCAATACCAGATGGGTTGATGGTCCAATACTGATCTTGGAAGACTTTGAGCATTTTTCTCTGTCCTAAATGGATTCCATTTCCTTCATGTATCGAAATCATGTACTCCTGGGCTCATGTAGGTTCTACGAGTATGTGTCCTGATTCCGTGGTCAGTTGATCACCCCAGCGAGTAAGATGTGATTTTTGTTTTATTTTGGAATAAATTTTGGCTTGATTTTCCTCTCCCAAGATTGAATTAGTGTTGGTTCTGTAGAGGTTGGAGTCCTGGTTATTGATGTGTTGATCAGATCAGTTTGTTGCAAGGCAGCAAGATTCGTGGGTATTTGTTCTGGCACGGGGAGGCGAGAGAGAGCATCGGCGTTTGTATGTAACTTACCGGGACGATAATGAATTACAAAATCATACTCTTCTAAGGTCTCTCTCCAACGAACTAACAAAGCTGAATTGGTCTCGCATCGTCTAAGGCAGGCTGGTCCAACTTCTAGAAAACTATGGGCCACTTCAGCATATACCTTTAATGCTGTGGGCCACACACACACACAATTTCACAAACAGAAACACACAAAGCAAACTGCATGTTTCAAGCTACACCGACACCAGTACTAGGCTAGTACCTGGTATAGCTAAAACTAAAAGAACTAAACTCATTTTGAGAGGTGGTTGGAAATATGATATGTGCGGCACTTACTAGGCTGCAAAACGGAGGCAAACTGACAGGTGGTGAGTCTGGTGACTCAGACTGGGCCTACTGTCCGGGTTGCCATTGTTTGCGGTTTTTCTTTCAAAGATTCAAGGTTAATTTGTGTATTATGTTCGTTAATGTTGCTGGGAAACTAATACAATACGTAGATACACAAATATCGAATAATCAGAATCCCTACAATGGCTTGGACTCTAAACCATTGTAGGGATTGATGATCCATTATGATATCTAATTTTGCTCCTAAAACAAAAGAACGGAAATGGTTTAATGCCCAGATAATACCTAAACATTCTCGTTTAGTGGCTGCATTATTTTGTTGTGCTGTGTTCAAAGTTGAACTGGCATAGGCGATGACGTGTTCTTTTCCATCTTGTACTTGAGCTAATACAGCACCAATTGCATATAGGGAGACATCTGTATATAGACGGAAAGGCTGCTTGTAGTCAGGAAAAGATACTGTGGGAGCCTGTACTAACTTTTATTTTAATGTTTCAAATGCAAGATTTCTTTTGTGTGTCCACACGAATGCAGTATCTTTGTGAGTGAGTTGATGAAGTGATCTGGCTATCTCTGCAAAGTGAGGGACAAAACGCCTGTAATAGGTGGCTAATCCTAAAAATGATCGTACTCCTTTTACTGTAGTGAGGGGTTGTTGATTTTGAATGGCAGATAATTTCTTGGGATCCGGTGATATACCTTTGTCAGATATCACATGGCCTAAAAAACCTACCTAGTTTCTGGCAATTTCGCATTTGGAAGGCTTAAGTTTTAATCCTGCGTCTCTGATACATTGCAATACTTGACGGAGTCGGTGAACATGTTCATGCCAGGTCCCTGAGTACACAATTACATCACCTAAGTAAGCGAGGCATGTTTCCCAAGTTAGTCCTTTTAATACGGACTCCATAAGTCGAGATAACGTAGCTGGGCCATTACATAATCCAAAAGGTAATACGTTAAACTCATATAGATGTCCTCCACTGGTCGAAAAAGCTGTTTTCTGTTGGTGTTCTCCTTTAATTGGCACCTGCCAGTATCCGGCTTGGAGATCTAGTGTGGTGAACCAATTAGAAGCCATGATGGGAGTCTAGGGAATCATCTATCCGAGGTAATGGGGTTGCATCTTTAATCGTTACGTCATTAAGGCAAAATCTTGTTGAGCCATCTTTTTTTTTTACTAAGACGACTGGTGAAGACCATGGACTGACAGAGGGAGTGGCGATTCCGGCATCCAACATCTCTTGAACTTGCTGTTCCTCTTCTTGCCTTTGTACGCTATTTTTTCAACGTGAGGGCTGACGAAGGGGTGGTCCAGTTGTGTGGATGGAGTGTTCCTCTAAGGTAGTTTGTCCTATTTCGGTAGGGGTTTGGGCAAACACATCGCTGAATTCATGCAGGACTTGTTGCATTTGTTGAGCTTGCAGGGTAGTTAAGGTATCGGGAATGGTGGGTAGTACAAAAAAGGGGTTATTTTCAACATGAGTGGGGGCAATTTCATCAAAAGTTTCCAAATCCCCAATGATGAGGCCTTTGGGTAGGGTTAACACATCATCTGAAATATTTGCTATGAGAATGAAATTTTGGTGTGATGATATAATGGCTGGCTGAATCATGCAACAATCTTGACCAGTAGTGAGTTTGGTGGGGGTCAGAATCATGGTAGCTTGCGGCATTTGGTGAATCAACACCCATTTCTGATGTTAAAGGGGAATTGTAGTTTTGTTTTTGGTGATAGCGGGGCTGATGATAGTGGCATGGGGCGAACTGATTTTATTGTTAGTTGTTTGATTTAAGGGGATCATGGGTTGCGCGGAGGGCTTTGGATTTTGACTAGTTACTGGTTTTATGACGTTGGAGGATTGAGGTGTGTATTTGAACTGTTTGATATCATTAGTGGGATTTTTTTTTATTTACTACTGGTTCCCTGATGTTAGAGGGTTGAGTGGTGCATTTAGACTGTTTGATATCATAGGGAGCAGTGGAGGAGGGGGAGGTATTGCTGTGGTGAGTTTGGCTTAGTTGAGATGGTGTTGAAGGTTTCTTTTTTCTTTTAAAATAAATTAACCTTTGCCCACAGTCTACTTGGGCTTGTAACTTCTGTAATAAGTCTAACCCAAGGTAGCCGTCATAGTGTTGACAATCTGAATGAAACACTATGAAAGTATGATAGTAGGGGGGTGGTGACATGAAGGGGTCTGGTCTTCCCTTGTATTTGAAGGGGGGTGTCTCCAGCACTGATCAGATTTGTGGCTGTGGGTTTCAACTCTCCAAATCTCTTCCTGTGTTTGTTGTAGAAGGAATTGAAAGTACAGGAGCGGCTTGCGCTGGTATCTATCAATAATCTAACAGGAATGTCCTTTATCTTGGCCAGGTGATATATTGGTGGTTGTTCATCATTTATAGGATCCCCGCAGAATCCATCGTAGGCGGGGGAGATTTAAAAAATCCTAGGGATCTGTTTCTTCGTCTTTTAGGATCTCTTCTTCTGCTTCCCTATGTAAGATTTGAGGTATTTTTCCAATATCCCCGTGCTCTTCAGTCTCGTCTTCTCCAAATTCTTCCTCGTTTGCAGATATACGAGGGTAATTTGGTCTGTACTTTGCAGAATCTCTAATATCATGAAGGGCACATTTATTACTACATGCTGTAAAATCGAAAGGATTGATAATGACGAGAGACTGTTGCTTACCTTGGTAGTTGTTGTTGGTTTGGTTTCTAGGGTATACTGTACTCTTTTTAGCTGATTCGGGGTGAATTTTGGCCTGTTTGTTTGATACTGTCCAGAGTGATAGTTCGGCTTCGGTGTTGGAGCTGAGTGGCGATTGAAGTTGGCTTGTTCTCTGGGTCTGTTGGGCATTTGAGGATGAGTAGGAATCCTCTTGATGTTGGCTATGGTGTTGTTCTTGGGGCGAATTGCGAGGATTCTTCTGATGGTCACTAAATCTCGCTGAAATCCAACTGGGTCGTGTACTGCGAAATGTTCTTGTACCTCTGATGGTAATACTTGTACTAGGTTGACAAGGATTTGTTGCTCCTGCTGAGCTTTGGGGAGAGTTGGAAAAGCAGCTTTCACCTGCTGAGTGACGGTTGCTAAAGTGGTGTCCAAATTGCCTTCGTGCTTAATGTCCTTAATTCTGGCATGGGCCACGAAAATACCCAGTGATGGCTTAATCGCATCAATTACCATGGGCCTAAACTGGTCCCAGGTGAGTTCAGGGGTTACCTGTGAGGCAACGAGAGAAACGGCTTTTAAGTGCGTTAGTAGGACGGCTATTTTCTCACGGTCCGTGTTGTATGCCAAGTCTAACACTGGCTTCACTATGTTCATGTAGGTTTCGATGTCATATGTTTCCCCATCATATTTGGGGATGGGAATGTGGGAGCGAGCAGCTGCCATATTTATGATGTTATACTATCTCTATTGTTTCAAGGTATGTGAAATGTAATGAATTCTTCAATCCGAATCAAGAACCACCGCTAGCCACCAATTTTATGCCCTGATTTTATTCAGGTTTAACTATTAGTTCAGGTGAGTTCTTTCGAGACTGTGATTTCCAAGTTCATACAAGTACGTATAAGGAAGACAATAGAGGATATATATAATGCCAAAATATAGTTTGAAATATGTTGAAATGTGTATATATATCGGGTTCATTATGAGACACTGGATTAGGAGTTCACATATATTGTAAGGGCGTGGCTATTACATAATAGCATGAGCCTTGTCTCCAGGGTAAGTTTAGGAAGCCCTGCCTTGATATCGGCTCGCCTGTAGATTATATATTTAGCTTAACAATATTGTTACTAATATTGTAACATCCTCTCTCTTTTAAGATGATAGCTACCAGTGAAGTTGGTATTAGAAGAATTTTGATATGCGATAATTCTATCTATCTATCTATTGCCTGACGCCGTGATCCCCGAAGGGGTGGCCACGAACGAACCGCCCCCATGCACCTCTGTCCTCAGTCAGTCGACGCCCCTCCCCCCAACCAGCACCGCCTTCGTTCATGTACTTCCTCACTCCATCCTTCCATCTCTCATTCGGTCTACCTCTCCCTCTCTGTCCCTCCACCTCGCTCTCGTACACCCTCTTAGTCATTCTCTCGCTTTCCATATGTGCCATATGGGCGAACCATCTCAAGTTGTTCCTTTTCACACTTTCCAGCACATCTACCTCCACACCACACCTCCTTCTTATTTCCTCATTAGTCTGTCTATCCCTCCATGTAACTCCGCACGCACTCCTTAAGGAATTAATTTCCACTGCTCTCACTCTTGGTCTGAGTCTCTCAACCAACGTCCATGCTTCGCTTCCGTAAGTCAGTGTCGGGATTACCACACTGTCATGCAAGGACTTCTTCACTTCCATACTGACCACCCTATTTCTTGTTACTGCTTTTAGCGTTCCTACAACCCTCTTCCCCTGTTGTACCCTCTCCCGCACTTCTTCATCCGATATGCGATAATTGTATTATTTTATTTTGAGACTTTTGTATTTGTGAAATTACTTTTGACATTTTGTAGTCTCCTAGGATTATTAAGTAATACTTATTCTATTATGGCACATGAGCTAGAGTAATAATAGCACCAATATGATCTATAAAATTGTACTATGCTTTGATAGTTACTGGTATTGTACTGAAATAAGTTATACAGTATGATACTGGTACAGTAGTTAGTATTTTAATACAGTATGGAATGTGATTATTTTAGTTAGAATATTAATCTATTAGTATGGAAGTATGAGATATGAAGTAGATGAGGTATATCAGTCAAATCTATTGATATGGTATTACAAGACTAGGTGAGGTAGGTTAATTATTAGTTGATAATACTGTCTTACATGAGAATATCCAATAATAGTGACTATACTGTATATAATACACAAATATATTGTATACCCTTGTGCCAACTTGAAATAAAGAATATATTTTATGAGATTATATGGGATTAGTAATTGTTGGTATATTAGTAAAGTTAGTACATTAGAACATTAATATTCAATGTTCTGCATATGACAAAATGTTTCATGCAAAATTATTGGTTATATCATGCAGGATTAGTAATGAAGGTTATATGATTGACTTAAAATTATAGATCCTGATACCCAGTACCGTACTCAATATCATCCAATCTATTTCCTTTCGCATTACAATTTCTTTGCATTCTCATCTGCATTACAATATCCTTACACTCCCATTCACATTACAAAACCTTTATCATTCAGACTGTAATGTCAGGTTACTCCTCATTCAGTGGCTTCAGTAGTATTCTCACTCACTTACTCCATTTAGATAATTCTTTCTCATCCCGTAACATTCTCATCCAGCATTTCCATTTTTGCCAGTGCCTCATCTCATGCCAGTATTGGACTGTTGGTCAGTCATGCAATCAGTCATACCGGTACTGTACTCTTACCTGGTCATGTCAAACTCTCGGTACCTGCTAGGTAATACGTTCCTATTCCGTCTCACACTCATTGTCGTGTTCTCATGTGTAGTGACAGGTTCATCAAGTCTACTGTGTGTCTCTCACGTTGTGTCTGTTGTTTGCGTCTGAAGCACATATGTCTGTAGAATTTTTATCTGTAGATCTAGTGGTATTGTGGTGTTGTCTGTATTAGTAACTTTTCCATTATTTCTTATGTCAGCGTTTTCACTTGTCATCCGTAAATTACCTCAATTTCGTCTTATCGCTCCTTTCTCCGTTTTCACTTCATACGATCGCTCGTCTAATCTCCTGGTTACAACTCCTCGTTCCCACTTCTTCTTGCCTAGTGATGTTGGCTTGATTTGCACCACGTCGCCTTCAACCAATGGTTCCAAAACTCTCGAACCTTTGTCGTAGTACTTCTTGCTCTTGAGATCTTTCAGCATCTTCCGCTTCACTCGCTCCATCATGATTCCTTTCAGCTCCAACAACTTGCTAGTAGTCAGCAACATCGACCAAAGTTGAGTTGCGCTGGACTATCTTCCAAATCTTGCATAGGCGTATTTCTGTAGTCCAGAATCGCCAAAAACGGATCTTCTCCACTCTCGACAGCTTTCTTGATTACTTTCTTCACCGTCTTGACTGCTGATTCTGCTTTACCGTTAGACTGGGGATGATGTGGGCTGCTCGTTCATTGTTCAAAGTCGTACTTCTCCGCGAATTCTTGAAATTCTTCACTGCTGAACTGCGGACTATTGTCACTAACTAGTACATTTGGCAGTCCATATCTTGCAAAGTGCGCCTTCAACTTCCTGATAACAGCGCTTGACTTGGTGCTTTCCAGGTAGTCAACTTCCCAGAAATTACTGAAATAGTCTACTGTAACAAGATAGTTGTGACTCTTGATTGTCATAAGGTCTACACCTACTTTATCCCACGGTCGGCTGGTCTGCTCATGCGTCATCAGAGGTTCTCTTTGTTGAGCTGTAGAGTATGTGTTACAAATTTCACACTCTGAAATAAATTGCTTCATTTCTGCATTCATTCCTGGCCAAAACAAACATTCTCTTGCACGTCGTAGACATCCTTCAACTCCAATATGTGATGAATGTATAGCAGACTTCATCTTCTGACATAGACTGGTAGGAATTACAACAGTTGTTACAAACATTTTATGAATGGAGGATGCCTTTAGGCACATGGACCTTTTTGTTTTATCTGTGTTTTTCCTTCCTCCGTTCATTGTCTCTTAAAAAAAAAAAAAAAAAAAAAACGTTCTCCCTTGAAGATCAATCCATCTTGAAATTAAAGTTCTGCTCATACATTAAAGTATGGTTTCAGTACGGTATTTACTTCACTCTTGTCTTCTGGCCATCCTTTGAGAATGATCTCCTTCAATAGTTGCAATGCTTCATCTTCCTCAGTTGCTCGACGGATTTCTTGCAATCGTTCACTTCGGATGGGTACGTAGTCTGTCATGTTGATCTGTTCAAACACCTCTTCCTGCATATCTCTTGTGTTTTGCAGATAAGCTCTTGATAAAGTGTCGGCTAAATACATTTCTTTGCCTTTCTTGTGAACAATCTCGACATCATCAACATCCCTTGTAGTCGTCTTGGTACACTTGACAACGGCTTGTTTCGGATAGCTTCTAGAGGTTTATGGTCGCTCTGGATTGTCGTCTTCCTCCCAAAACAATACTGATGAAACTTGTTCAGTGCAAAGACAATTGCCAAAGTCTCCTTCTCTATCTGCGCATATCGCGTCTCCGTGTCAGTCAGTGCTCGACTTGCAAAAGCGATGGTTTACCCTCTTGAAGTAACGCTGCTTCCAAACCTTTCCGAGATGCATCGCATTGAATCTCCAACTTTTGCTCTGGGTTGTAGTACTGTAAGATGGGTGTTTGGGTCAACATCTTTTCGATCCTCTTGAACGCCTCATCATGTTCTCTTGTCCACTTCCACTCGGTGTCCTTATGGGTCAGCTTCCTCATAGGCTTCATGACGTCCGATAGACTGGGTACAAACTTACTCAAATAGTTCACCATTCCAGACAGTCGTCGTACTGCAGACTGCAGTCACATCCTCTGGTGCTTGCATCTTCACGATCGCTTCAATCTTCTTTGGGTCAGCCATCAGACCATCCCGCGAGATCTTGTGACCTAGGAATGTGATTTCTGTACTACCAAGCTCTGTGTTTGCTCTGTTCAGCCTCAGACCCTTTGCTCGGCATCTGTCCAGTAGGTTTCTCAGCTTTGAGTCATGATCCCTTGTAGCTTCTTCATCAGTGTCACCAACTCCAAAGACCAAAATGTCATCAGCAACACAAATTACGCCTTGTAGATCATCCAGAACCAGTTGTAGCTTCTTCTGAAAAATTTTGCTGCTCACTGCCAGACCAAAAGGAAGTCTGTTCCACCTGTATCTCCCATACGGTGTTTGAAATGTTGTCAGTTTGCATGATTCTTCATCCAACACACAGTGCCAGTAGCCATTCTTGAGGTCAAACTTGGAGAAAACTTTGGCTTTTGCAAGGTCCGGCAGAATGTCGTCGATTACCGGTAGAGGGTGCATCTCTCTTATGAGTGCTTTGTTCAGGGCTTGAGGGTCAATGCAAATTCTCAGATCCCCCGACTTCTTGGTTCTTGCTACCATTCGACTTACCCATTCTGTAGGCTCGTCGACCTTAGTAATGACGTTTTCCTGCTCCAACTGCTCCAGTTTCTCTTTAACCTTCGACTTGATGCTCAATGGTACTCTGCATGAAGGAATTGCAATAGGTTTCACCGACTCATCCACTGTTAGATGAACATTTCCTGGTATCTTGCCAACTTCATCAGCAAATACGTCTTCATAGTCTGTTAGAATGTCATTCATTGCACAGATGTTTATATAGTTGACTGTGATGAATCCCATCTTCTCAGACGCTCGCTTACCAAGAATTGGTGTAACAACCTGTTTTACAACAACAAACTCAACAGAATAGTACCTTTGTGGATCTTTGCAGTTGCGGACATCAATCCTACACTTTCCCTACGGCTGAATTGTAGTAGAGTTCCACATTTGAAGAGTTAACTCACACGGCTGTATCTCTGCATCCGGTACCAGATGACTTGGAATAGCATTCACACTTGCCCCGCTGTCGATCTGGAACTTCACTTTATTACCGTTGACAATGAGGTTAGCCATTATGTGTTTTCCTTTGGATCCGGTCGATACGTTTATGATGTATTCCCGTCCTCTTGAGTTATCTCCTGAGTCGTCGCTCTCTTCTGTGTCTCCATCTTCTACCGCATGAACTCTGCGCAATTTCTTCTTTTTGCCTCCTGTCGCTGCGCTTCTTGCTGCTCCGCCGGTCGCTGCATTACTTGGACATTTCTTGGCATAGTGTCCAGTTTTCTTGCATTTATGACATTTGGCATCAGTTGCAGGACAGTTCTTCTTACCCCAATAATGTGCTAAACCACATACGTTGCACTGCCTGAGGTTAGGCTTAGTCTTCGTTGATTGTGGATCACTGTTCTTGGGTTTTGCACTGAGTTTGTGTAGAAACTCCTGCTTGTCACTTCGAAATGCTGTCATTGATCTCCTTGAAGTTTCATAGGCAGTACACATCTTAAGTACAACATCTAGGGTTAGGCTATCCTCCCTAAAGAATTTTTCCCGAAGTGCATCTTCTTGGCATCCAAAGACATTTTTATCCCTCAGAAGTTCGTCTTAAAGTGCTCCATATCCACAGTGTCTTACCAAAGTCTTCAGCCTAGTGATAAAAGATTCCAAGGATTCATCCTTCCGTTGCATACTATCATGGAAGTTGTACCTCGCCATCAGCTGCTCATCTCTTTGGTGAAAAATTATTGTCAAATTTCTCAATTAATGTTGCATAAGTCAGGGTATTGGTCTCTTCGTCATCTATGCCAAATGAATCGTAGATATCTATCAGAACGTCCCCTCCAGACAACAATATAGCTATTTTGATATCATCACCCACCCTTCAGACTGTTGCCAATGATGTAAAGATCGAGTTTCTTCTTGTATCGCCTCCACGCCACTGCTTGTTCAATCTTAGACTTGCACAAGAACAAAGGCTGTGAACTGGACGCCATGACGTCAATCATATCTTTCGACTTTTTGAGGTTGAGTGAGGATTACTCACTAGTTCAGCTGTAGAATTTGTTCAGCAGTACTTCATTCACATGTACACTGCTTGTTACCCAGCTGCCACCATGTTGAAATATGTATATATATCGGGTTCATAATGAGACACTGGATTAGGAGTTCACATATATTGTAAGGGCGTGGCTATTACATAATAACATGAGCCTTGTCTCCAGGGTAAGTTTAGGAAGCCCTGCCTTGATATCGGCTCGCCTGTAGATTATATATTTAGCTTAACACATATTGTTACCAATATTGTAACAATATACAGCTTTATTTCACTTATTTCCTAAGTACATATTATTGAATTAGAATGGGTTAACATAAGAACATAAGTGGTACAACTTAATCAAATATCTTCTAGCACGATCGCGGATCTGGATGGAGATCAGGTATGCTCAACGCGGCTTAAATTGAATTTCCT
Source organism: Lithodes maja (assembly GCA_037953745.1). NCBI lineage: Eukaryota > Metazoa > Arthropoda > Malacostraca > Decapoda > Lithodidae > Lithodes > Lithodes maja. The sequence continues at coordinate 8,084 of JBAKBP010029956.1, read as the reverse complement.
TTCTTTAGGATCAAATCAATATTCTCTTTTTGAAAGATTGGATAAACACTTAATCGATTGCCTTAATGTTCACTTTACCTGTAACCTGGGTATAATCAGCTACTAGTATTAGATGAGGTTAAAATAAATAACGATATTTCTTTTCTATAAATATGTCACCTTGCACACTGGTATACTTAGCAAGATTGAATTCAGGTTTTGTGGACTCTAAAATATTTTCGCTGGTCGGGATTATTTCAGAGTTAGTTGAGGTGAAAATCCGCCTTATTTGGATTTTATTCTTTTTCTATGTTAGGAAGGCGTAGTCACTGATTTTAACACTGAAACACTTATAAGGGGAATTTGTTTCTATAGATTCTAAGTTATAAACACTTTGAATGATTTTCTTCAAAATAAGGAGTTTATGGACTCTGAATATGTTCTCACTGGTCGGAAATTTGACAGTTATTTTATGCGAAAATCCGTCTTATTTGGGTTTAACACCTTAAGAGCGGGTGGAGGAGTATATTTGATGTGCCGCCCAGCGGGGGGTTTTACCGTAAACGAGCTTGTTTCCGTGCTCGTTTTCATGCATAAACAAGAGCCAGAGCGTAATACAAGTATGCATCCCTGAAAGGGCGTTAATTCAGCTTTCCAATGACACCAGAACCATCCTTCTACGATCACTGGTTGTCTTGCAACGATCGTGCAACCGAAGGGCAAAATCGGTAAAATACGGTCATTTTCTTACATTATTACGTGTGAAACGAGTGAGAGGGTGGAGTACAAAGGAGTACATCTCAGTAGCTCCACGGCCACCGTGGTGAGCGGTCATGAGGTAACCTACGCTCCTCCCACTGCTCCGCTCTCTCTCAGAGCACATTACGTGCTCAAAATTGCACTCGACAATTGCCGTGACCCGCCACATAGGCCACATTTATTTAACTCGACAATAGCCGTGTGCCGCCAAAGAAGGGTTAATTTTTTATTTTAACGAGGGGCGTCGCGCTCCTTGGTGCCGCTAGAAGAGTGGCGAACACATCAAAAGGTATCAAAAGGTAAGGTACTAAACGAATGTATCGCTGGTACACAAATAGAAGAAATCTGTTTCTATAGATTCTCATTGATGAACACTTTGATGATTTATTTCTAAATAAGGAGTGTTAGGAACTCTGAAAATTTGATCACTTTTTGAGCTCTAACTTAATTCTGCCTCGTCACTGGCATCGACTTAGGTATCTTTACTTCAATCTTTCTTTTCTTAGAGATGTAGAACACTAGCTGCTTGAAGTCTTCCGAATCTCCGTAGGCGGTCCAGGTTGGCCGGTTGTGTGAAGTAATGTTACAGATGGGTTAATGGGTGTGGGGTCTTAAATATGGTTCCGTAACTTGTAATTAAACAGTTGGGCACCATATCGGACTAACGCGAGTATTTGAGCCTATAGCTTTAGCAATTATACATGTCTATCCTGACCTTTATATTAACCGGTGATGAAGTTCTGTTAACCCTTAACTATCGGCTCCCGACTTAAGTCCGTTAGAGAATCAAGGCCTAAAGAGTGGGTCCCGACTTAAGTCCAATGCGATGTTGAGCACATAATCGGCTCTGAGAGAGAGTCCGAGCGGTAGGAGGAGCACGGGCGGGCTCTGACCGTTCAGCGTGGACATTGTCCCGCCTCTGACACCACCACCACATGTCTACACCTCCCTGGTCCCGCGATACAGGGTAAAAACTGAGGAAATTACTGTATTTTAGGGTTTTTCCCTTCGTAATGCAACATCGTTGCAAGGGAACCCGTGGTCGTACAAGGATGGTTCAGGTGTCATTGGAAAGCTCAATTATCGCCCTTTCACGGATACATAATTGTATTACGCTCTGGCTCTTCTTTATGCATGAAAAAGAGCATGGAATGAAGCTCGTTTAGGGTAAATCTGCCCGCTTGGCAGGTAGTAGCGTTACAAAATCAGCCGCTAGGGAGGTGTTAAGGTACTTTTGGAATGGGGTCTTTAATATCGTGGCTCAGTTATGACGGAATAGCACGATATCGGACGAACGCAAGAAGAGTTTAGTACTTATCTTCTTGACTGTCTCTAACCGTTTTTAAGAGGTTCAAGGAACTCAGAGCGGTGTTTTAACCTTTTAGTTGCAAAGTCTAATGGGATGCCACAGACGAAATGCACCTAGGACTTATGTTTGCAGAGTCCCCGTGAGGGTGTCTCGCTAAGCCCTTATAACACAAAAGATCGTGGGATGCCAAGATCTGTGAGAAGTGGTAGTGTAACTTTCACTAGTAAAGTGTTGAGGGGTAGGGATGCCTGAGTTCCTCAACATTTACTAAGGAAAGTGCAACTTAGTAGAAGGTGACTATGTTAAAATACTGGGATGCCAGTACTAACAAAGTTCCTCTAACAAGACACTTGTGAACTTTCAATTGTGAAAGTATTGAGGAGTAGGGATGCCCGAATTCCTCAACTTTCAACTAGGGAAAGCGTAACCTAGAGAAGGTGACTATGTTAATCACTGGGATGCCAGTAATAACAATTTCCTTTTATAGGATACAGTTACCGTACCTACAATATCAAGAGTAGAAGTGGAGGGATGCCTATGCACTTCAACCTTTAATATTGGCAATACAGCCTATTAGAGGCCTCTATGTTAACTGATGGGATGCCACAGTCAACAAAGATCCCTTAATAGGTTTTCTTTAACTCACAGACAGTGTAAGGACTTCGGGGTGCCGTACATCCAACTGAATGGAGGGGTAATCTTGAGGTCTCTCAACTTGGGATGCCAGTGATCAAGAAGCCTCAAAATTGCTTAACTTCCTTCAGATTTCCCTGACATAGTATTCACAATTACTGAGGGGTACCCGTCCCCCTTTTGATGAGAGCAAGGGCGTGAGCACGCACTCTCTGTTAGGACAGGAAGCCTTCTTGTCCTAGGGGGAGGTTGACTTCTTTTACTTTACTTAATAACTCTACTATACTTGAAGATATTACAAAGATGGTATTGAATGTAGATGGTACTCAAGCCAAGGCTTATTTTGATTTACAGGTCACAGGTGGGGTCATGGGGTTGTGGAGATAATTTAACTTTTGTTCAAGGTTTGAGGATGTCTTGGCTTGACCTTGGAGCGGGGAAATTCAGGGGTGAAGGAGTTACGAGAAAATTAGGTTTCTCAGGCGTATCTTGATATTATTCTGCAGACAAGAGTCTGTCATCTTTAATATTGAGAACAGGGGTAGATGAGCATTTAGGTTATCTTATTATGTATAACACTGGTAATTTTTGAGCTTCTGTATATATGAGATGGAATTATACACAGGTGTATGGATCCCGGACGGTTGGTATTCGGTGAGTTTGTGTTGGTAGTCCTGGGGTCAAGAGATTAGCCGGAAGGCGGGAAGGGTTGGGTGGTGATATCTTCGACTGGTAGTAATGAATATAAAAAGTAGGAAAGAAGGGAATGTGGTTTGTTTATGAATAGAATAGCTTGATGATGATAAGTCATTGTTACGATCCAGGTTCTGCAAGACACGGGGCTCTTCATCATTGGACTAGATAAGGCTAAATGCAACAACGGTAACACTAGTTCCAACCCCTGCCTTAACCACTGGAAAACAAAACACCTATACCGCCCTGAGTCGTGCCTGGACAACGAGGTATCCTATGACTCGGTAAAAGGTGCACACTATAGGCTGATGATCACTAAAGCAGCCTATACTCATACAACATACGATTACTTTATTAAAGTATACAAGGAAAAAGATAGATAGCGTAATTAAATCGCAGCAACGATTTAATAGCAAACTAGAAGAAGGATAATTAACGTTACGTTAAATAATCAGTAAACTCTCACTCCTGTCTGAAAGAAAGTGAAACAAAGAAAGTCCTAAAGCATCATGCCGGAATCTTCTGCAAAAATCAGATGCAACTAAGAAGTACGTATCGGATTCTGAACTGTGTATTATTACTGTGGGAACATATATAGTGTAGGGGCATACGGTGTTATCTGGCACAGGTGTAATTATAAAACAGTCGGCAGTCTAAACTCTAACCACAAAAAGATGTGCTTTCTCCCACCAAGCACAAGCCTGCTCTGGTTGGGTCTCTCAGCAACAATCACGACTTACTATAAACATAAGGAACAATAATGCTGCACACATATACACAATGAGATTATAAACCCTAATCGGGGGTCTGCCATGTGGACGAAGTCTAGCAAGGGAGTCGTAGGCTAGGCTACCTGGGCTGAGCCACCTGCTCGGTAGCCTAGTGTCGTTCTCAAGTCTGTGCGCCTAGTTACATTAAATGACGGGGTGCTCTCTTGAGAGATCCAGGTCTCGTGTACCTGGTTCTCTCTTGGCGACCCTCCTAAGTCAAAAGCCAACGAGCTAGCACAGTGCTGGGGGGACTAGGCAAACGCCCTCACGCCAACACAGTGCTAGGCTCTAAGGTACACAGACAAGAAAATGACCTAGGCCTCCGCAGGTATCCGGTACAGTTGCATAGGCTCAACGAAGTCTATACTCATAGGAAACTGTAACCTGATAGCCTCTCCCCAGTCTAGCATCGACTGACCTGGCAGACACCCAAGAAAATAAGGTTGGGGCAACACAATGAGTATGTCAAACCTCCCCAAACCAAAATGGATAACCCTCTGATCCAAAATGCCTAACTACGTACATATAATATCTCTGAGAGCTCGCTGTATAATACAGTGACGGATATATGAAATCAACGTCAAGGGGAAGGGCAGTTAATTAATAGTAGGATATACAGAGAGAAGAAGGTAAGCAGTGGTAGAGAAAGTTCGCAATAGGGGGGGTGAGGTGGGCTGATAGATTGCAAGGGGATGTTAGGGGTACAGCACTAAGAGGAGCTCTGCCCGTGGAAGTCACAAGGGAGTGCGTGCGTGTAGGTGCACCCATTCCAGACGCGGCGGGAAAGCGGTGACGGGGCAGGAGGGAGGAGCCCGGCGACGAATCAGGCGCCCGAGAGATGACGTAACTAATCAAGTTGCACGATATCAATCCGCCGATACCACCAAGCTCTGATTTCTCTCTCTCTCTCTCTCTCTCTCACTTCCACTTCTCTCTCTCTCTCTCACTCACTCACACTCTCCAACTTCCACGAGTCATCTAATACATTAAATCTATGACAGCTGGAATAAAATACAATGCATTGTCACAGGTGAAAATAAATAGTATTTCTGGACTACCTGTGACACTATGATGCACTAGGAAGAAACTAGAACTTAATCAATAACCTATAGCCCATAACACTGCCTGGGGAGAGGGGAGAAGAGGATGGGGAGCGAACCGCTACCCCCTCGTGGTCGCTGGGGAGCTGACGTGCGTCACAGCATGTACATATGTGGGTGGTATAAAATAGATAGAAGAGTTTTAGCTAGATGATCTGAAAGAGCTTTCGCATTAGTGACAAAGTCTTTTAACACGTTTAGTTAGTTGATCACAATATTTGGCAAACATAGGGGATCTGTCGTATGACATTCTTAACATTACAATGTTACATATTATTTAATATTTAACATAAGTTGTTTTATTATGGGTGGTTTTTAGTCTTACAACAACATGGCATATAGATATATATACAAGATGAATTACGTTCTTTATTTAAAACTTCTGGCCGAAGACTATCTTCCTTCTGGGTGAGGAAGTGGTCGCCATGAGGTGAATCGTCTTCCCTGGGGTCATCGGACATCCTGTCATCACCGTGGCGACTCGGGCGTCCCTGGGGGTCGCTACAGGTGCGGGTAGTCCAGGCGTTGTTCGTCTAGGTGGAGTTGTGTGTTTTTTTCTTGTCCTCCTTTTCTTTGGTTTCTTCATTTCCTTTTCTCCTTCTTTCTCTTTGTTTTCTTCTTCTACTGCTTGGGTGTCTTTCCGTTTTCTCGGTATTTCACAGGTGTCGATTTCTTCCTGGCGAATGATTGCGAGTCAGCATTGTATGGAGAAATCCGGCTTCGCTGGGAAACATTTTTCTATCGAAAAAAGTACAAATTTAGCATGCTGTCAAAACAAAAATATATATATGCTGGCTCGCTACTGCTCGCCAGGAAAATATTGACACCTGGATGGGGGTAAACGTCTTAAAACAGTGAGCTGAATGAGGCCGAATGGATACAAACCAGAGAGAGAGGGAGAGAGATAGAAAAAAAAACGAGGTGGGCTCCCTTAAGAAAGACGTCCTGGTCTACCACAAGGAATGTCTCATCTCACCCGAGGGAATGGTTGGTGTAGGCAAAATTGAACGATACAAATGAAACATTCCATTCGAGGCCGTAAGGAGGATAATTTAATATTTTTTGACTGGAGGTGACACAACTCATAATATTAAATTCCTTCCGGGGGGCTGTTTTGAGGTGGATATGAGAAGAGACCCTATAGTGACAGAGATCGACCAACCTCCGCTACACTGCAAAACAAACTGTCGGAAAGGCGTTTCATTCACATAAAGCGAAGCACTTATTTTTCAACAGAGTGTCAACTTATGGAATAAATTTCCTAGGAATGTTGTAGTGTCATTAAAATACCGCCTTGATAAATATCTTACCGTGAATCCCTGACTGACTGCGTTTGTGCCCAAGTAATGTGACCGTATCAGTATCGTACGGTTTCAAGTCAAAACGGCCACACTCCGAAATGGCCACAACCAAAATGGCCACAAACCGAAATGGCCACAAACTGAAATGGCCACAGTTATAAATGGCCACAGTCCTAAATGGCCACAGACCGTGATGGCCACAATCCTAAATGGCCACAGACCAAAATAGCCACACGGGAGAGGCTGTCACCCATGCGCAGGTAGTGAGTTAAGGTCAGCCACCAGTGCTCGCGCTGGTTCAATCCACAAATCAGATTGACAAGTGTTCTGTGATCTATTGAACTGTATGTGTTAATATAGTCTTAGATAATAAAATAAATAACACTTGAGTGAAAAACCGCTCAAATATATATAATTGTAATATAAAAGCTGCATATATATATATATATATATATATATATATATATATATATATATATATATATATATATATATATATATATATATATATATACATTACATTAGATAGATAGATAGACATAATTATACATTGCATAAATACTTTAAAACAAATGTTTATTGTCGCTACTTTTCACTGAGAGAGCTCCGCTTCACAGTACAACTACCATCGAACCGAATCGTTTGCCACAGCCACAGCCACATCCACCACCACCTCATCAAGAAAATTAAATACCTTGTGAGAATACATCCTCAATCTTGCAGAATAGAAATCGTCTGGACACAAACAGATGCAGGAAATATTCCACATCAGCTCAAAAAAAATCAACCAATCAAAATACCAAACAGCACCTGAACAACGGACGAACAAACCAATATAATCAAAGAGGTAGCACACAAGCAACCCGGCAGTTCTTCGCTGTACAGCCTGAGCAGCACCGCCAGCCTGACAGGGAGTACTGTAGATTGTGTGGGAGAAGCGGACACCCAGAAGAAAACTGCTACAAGAAACTGAAGTGTGAATTTTGTCACTGTCCAGGCCACTCTGTTCAGAAGTGCAGGACACGTATAAGTGAAGAGAAGCAGGAAAGATTTTTCCAAAAACTTGTAGCTGACCAAGCACACAACAACTCTTTGCTTGCTCAGTCAATAAACAGGTTTTCTGTTCCAGCGCACTCGCAAATTAATTTTGGATCCTTGGCACCTGGAGGTTGGCCCAAGTCCAACCATCCTACTTACTGCACTATAACAATAATTGAAGTGACGGGGTTGAATGGAATGGGGTTAAGTAACACCTGTAGGATTGCTAGCCTACAGGTGAATAGGAAGGAGAGAATAAGAAACCAACAGCAGAGATGTAATCCCATACCAGTTTCTCATGCTGTAGAGAAACAAGGAACAGAGGAGTGCCCCATATTACCAGGTCATTCCCATTTTCTAAATACCAGGAAGATGGGTCACCTAGGTCAGTCACCCCTACAAAGGATCAGTGGGAGTTTGAGCCAATCACCATCCAGCTTTCAAACCCTCTCCATCAATCTCCAGCCTTCATTCGACCAGCAGCCAGATTTGCAGTACAACG
>JBAKBP010029955.1:0-26406 GCA_037953745.1 Lithodes maja | reverse complement strand
CTAAGTTTAGGAAAGTTTGCTTTATTGAAAATAGTGACTTTCTCGATGCTGCTATTTGGTTCGTTATTAGTAAAATTTAAGCTGAAAGTTATCGTACGATGGTCGCTGTTACTAAATTCATCACCGACATTCAAACTCTCTATCAATTTTTCTTTTGTTGAAAGTACAAGGTCAAGGACGTTATTTCCACGGGTTGGAGATCTAACAAATTTATATAGCGAACTCTCTTGCAAGTTTGCATACAGGTCTTGTCCAGAGTGTGAAGTAATACTATCTCCCCACTTGGTCACAGGTAAATTGAAGTCGCCAAAAAATACGGTATCTTGCGAGTTACTTACGTCTGCAATTTGGTCATAAATTTCTCTGTCAGTTTATACTGATTGAGCTGGAGGTCTGTATATTAATGCAAGTATTACATTTGTACCTTTATTATTCTTTATTAGCACAAAGGATGTGTTGACGTTCACAATTTGAGGTTTTGACAAGAGGGTCGGGTTAAGACTTTCTTTGATATAAAGTAAAACGCCACCTCCATTTTTATTTATTCGGCTTTTCTCAAACATTACATAACCGGGAAGTGAATACTCTGCTAAAAAGTCTCTGTCTTCCTTATTGAGCCAAGATTCTGTTATGCCAATAACATCGTAATATTCTGTAAACACTAGTTCCTCTAAATCTGAAAATTGATTGCGTATGCTACGAGCGTTTGCATAGAAAACCTTTAATGTTGTGGATTAAGAATTCAGGGAACGTTCTTTAACCCGGAACGGCGAGAGGGGGGTATTGAACTCGATGCCCCTGGGCGAGCATATGACCATTTGGGCGACTATTCCAAATCGCGACGAAAACTACCTCGGCGTGTAGGAAATGTTCGCCCGCACCCGGCCATATATATATTTATCACAAAATATGTGTGGGGGGGGGGGGGGGGGGGGGGGTTCCCGTAGTTGAAAAATGTGGTTCGACCGGCATCGCATGGCGAGAAAAACATCGAGCGGCGAGGTTTACCCGCGCGCATATTCTGGCGTACGGGGGCTACAACCAAGGGGAGGGGAGGGTGGGTTGGCCGTATTATGGCTTATATAACGTATTGTGAGCACTTTCATGATATATAATGTACATGTACGTATGTAGGGCACCCATTTGCATATCATATAGCAAGAAATAAGGCGCACATACACAATATATGCGATATATAGGCGAAATTATACGTGTGATACGTGATTGAAAGGGAGAGGATGGAGGAGGGAGGAAAGGGGGATAATTGTCATCGATTGTCGAAATTTACGTGCGTATATATTCTGGTTTAGGGTGCAGCAGGGGGTAGGAGGGAAGGGAGGGAAGGTGGAGGGTGGGGGTGGGGTGAGCTAAATATTGCTTATATCTTGTACTGTGGGCATGTTCATGATATATAATGTATCTGTACGTATATAGGCGACCTATCTACATGTCATATAGCAAGAAATAAGACGCACATACACAATATATACGATATATAGGCTGAAAGTATACTTGACCTAGAGAGGGAATGTAGGGAGGGAGGGATCATATGACATTCGCCCGAGGGTGTACAGATGCACGTGTGTGGTGTTGTGGGTGTGACACAGGGGTAGGAGGAGGAGGAAGGAGGGAGGTGGGTTGAATATATTGGCATATAATGTACGTATTGATCACTGTCATGCTTTCATATAGCATGCAGACACTGCAGTAGTCTCATGTGAAGAGTGGACACCCATTATTTGGCCGTAGACAGTATAAAAAGAACGAAATCAGTTTAGGTTTTTGAGAGGGGGGAGTGTACCTTACAAAAGTAGGGGGTTTGCCTGAAATAAACAGTGTGCCCGAAATAGACTGGTGTCGTTTTACACAAGATAAACTGCATGACCCTTTGGACACAAACACAGACCTATCGTAGGATTCCATTAATTTATAATATAAGTATATTGTAGAGTGGTATTTCACATGTCACTTTGCGTAAATATGTCAGATAATTTAATTTATCTACGAGTATATGCACGTAATATATTTCCCATGTAGTGAACAAAACATTCATCGATAATTATACAATAGTATATCGATGTATTAGTTTTCTTTTTTGGTCGCGGGTGACAGGTCGAATCTACAGACCAAGTTTTCACTTTACATTATTTTGAGTCGCGGTGGCCCGAGCGGTAAGGTCATGGAGAGGCAATCGGAATGAATGCCAGGGCAGTGGGTTAGAGTCCAGTAGGGGGTTATGGAGAGACTTTTGTGATGTTTAGAAAAATTTTGTCAATTTTTTTTGTTTACAAACTCATGTAATTGTATTCAAGCAATATGAATTATTCATAAAATAATTCTTATTGCAAGAATAGACTTACATGAATTTGAATTTTCTTTTTTGTCTTTTTCATTTATTTATTTATTTATTTATGTTTTGTTTTGCTTTATATTATAATAGGAAATACATACATAGGAACATAGTTTGCAAAATATTCTTATTTATTATTACATTACATACACACATATATCGGCACAATACTATCACAGGAGATTTATCTTGAGGTAGTGAATGAAAACATTACAAATTACAAGTGAACATAACAAATAAAATAACCAAATATATAAATATATACAATGCAATTGGTATCACAGTAAAGAGATCATGAGTGAGAGTGACTTAGGGAATAGATCATAAAAGTGAGAGTGACTTAGGAAAGATATCTTGAGCAAGAGTGACTTAGGAAAGAGATAATGATTGAGAGTGATTTGCTAAAGAGAGCATGAGAGAGTGATTTAGGAAGATCATGAGTGAGAGTGACTTAGGAAAGATATCTTGAGTGAGAGTGACTTAGGAAAGGGATAATGATTGAGAGTGATTAGCTAAAGAGAACATGAGAGAGTGATTTAGGAAGATCATGAGTGAGAGTGACATAAGCGTGCGGTTAGGTAGGTCAGGTCAGGTGAGGTGAGGTGAGGTAGGGCACGAGTCAAGGGCAGGGTGGCGACACTCAGAAAAGCTTCAGGGTGTGGTAGTCACTGAAGCAGTCGCCGAGGCAAAGGGAGACCTTGCACTCCTGGCACATGGTGGTGACCCTGGGCTTTGTCCTGGGCCTCCTGGTGGTGTTGGAGCAGGCATAGCACACCAGCTGATTTTGCCGATTGCCAACAAACTCGGTGTGGACTGGGAAATGCCGTGACAGAGCTACCTGTATACGGTCGGGGGCATGGGCACCACGCCAACCCACTTTAGTTTTAGTGGGCTCCCCGAACTTCTCCAGGAGTTGGTACGACACATTGTACACAAACTCCTGGAACTTGAGCTTCTTGTTCGGGGCCATTTCCCTTTTTACAAGCCACATATTGTAGGTGTTGAGCATGGTGATATCCACAAGATGATGGAAGAGCTTGTGGTACCACTTGACTGTCTTTCTCAGACACTCAACGCCTGCGAGTTGGCAGTCGGACTTGTCCACCAGGCGCATATTCTTGGTGTAATCCACCACCATGTCAGCCTTGTCAATTACTTTCTTGGTCCGGTAGTGGATTTTACCTGAGTCGACCTGGGCGCCTGTGTGGACAGTTGACAGTAGGTGTACATCACGTCTGTCCTTCCACTTGATGGCCAACACTTTGCCAGACTTCTCCATCATTTTATATTTCCCTCGTTCCCTTCGTCGCCTTCTTCGTGCGCTTCTCTCCCGGTGTTCCGGAACAAGGTCGTCCTCCGAGGGTGTGTCACTGGATGATGGATTTTCTAGTGGCATTACACGACCGAAGAACTTCGACATGAACTTTCTTGTCTTTCTGACAGTCCCACATGACCCTGTTTGGTTGTCATGTAGAAACTGGCAGAGAGCAGGAGAAGTATACCAATTGTCGGTGTACAATGTGTGCCCCTTGCCCATGTATGGTTCCATCACTTTCTTCACGATGGCCCCAGACAAGCCCAAGGGGTCATTGGCAGCGACTCTTGGCACGGCTATATCAGTTCCAGTATAGACCATCATGTCAAGCACTATGCCGGTCTCACAGTCACACAAGACGAACAACTTGATCCCAAACCTGTGCCTCTTCAAGGGGATATACTGCTTGAAAACAAGACGACCTTTGAAGAGCACGAGCGACTCATCGATCACCAAGTTGTGGAAAGGGGTGAAGTATGTCTTGTACCCCACCATCAACATGGTGAAAACCTCACAAAATTTCCAGATTCTGTCATCTCTGTTAGGATTTTCATTGTCTGAGAAGTGAATGAATCTCAGCAGCAATGAAAATCTGTCACAGGGCATGTACTTGTTGAAAATTGGTGTGGCGATGAGTGGGTCGTGTTTCCAGTAATGTTGCAGCACATGCTTCTTGCAAAGAGGCATGAGCAACAACAGGGCAAAGAACGTCATGAATTCGTTGGCAGTAGTATCCGCCCAGGCTCGTATTCTCACCCTTGGAGATATCATGTGCATTCTGTCCCAAATCCACCTGAAGTAGGCGTTGGTTCGGGCCACAATGAATGCCATAATCTTCAAGTCAAAGAATGCCAAGAAGAAATCCATCTCGCTTGCATTATCATCACAGGGCCAATCTGCTGTTGAACCAGATTGATTTTCATCACACTGGTGCAAGTCAGGTATGAAATCGGCCCCATCTGACCATGCAAATGCATGAACATTTGCATCACGCATGGGCAAGTTGTCGTCATCATCATCGTCAGCGCCACCTTCGGGTAGGTCACTATCGTGGTCCCGATAAAGTATTTCGTCGTCGCCCTCCTCAGACGACGAACGCCCTTCCTCGTTCCCATCGTCGGCCGCTGACTCACTATCACTGTCCACGCCGCCCCAATCCCTCTCATCGCCGTCCAAATCCCCATCACTACTGTCCCCTTCGGCACCGAATAGCAGGGAGGCATATTTGGAGGGCGTCAGGGGATTCCTCTGCCGTAATCTCAGAGGCGTCTTCTGGACAGGGGCGGAATGGCCTACAGAGGTGGAAGGGCCAGCAGAGGTGGAAGGGCCAGCAGAGGTGGAAAGGACAGCTGTGGCGGCTGCAGGAGCGGTGGCAGGGGCGGCCCGTGGTGGCACGATGGGGGTAGAGGCATGCAGTGTTTTCTTCCCCTTCACCTTCCTTTTTGTCCCTGCGGCGGCAGGGTCAGGAGCAGGGGCAGTGGCAGGGGCGGCGGCGGTTGCAGAGGCAGGGACAGAGGCAGGGGCGGCCCGTGGTGGCACGATGGTGGTAGAGGCAAGCATGCTTTTCTTGCCCACCCCCTTCCCTTTTGTCCCTGCGGCGGCAGGGGCAGTTGCAGAGGCAGCGGCGACTGCAGGGGCAGGGGCAGGGACAGGGGCAGGGGCGGCCCGTGGTGGCACGATGGTGGTAGAGGCAGGCTTGCTTTTCTTGCCCACCCCCTTCCCTTTCCCTTTCTGTCCAGTCGCCCCCGCAGGTCCTGCATCCCTAGGGCGGCCTCCTCCCAATGCAGAAGGCCCTCCTGTAGAGGCGGCGTGGGTGGTAGAGGTGGTACTGGTAGCAGTAGAAGGCGCACTGACATCGGGAAAGGCCAGTGATCTTTGGGCACGTACCGTACCACGTGTACGTCCCTTACGTGCCTTTTGAGGGGCACGAACATCTTCGTCGGAGTCACTACTATAATTGTAGAGGTAGGATTCCTTATGGGCAGCCACTCTCCACCTTCCACGGGCACTGACACCACCCGAAGGAGGGCTGGTCGTGTTAGAAGGGCGCGCGGGAGAGGGACGTGTAGGCTCCATGGTAAAAAATTGGTATCTGACTGTACACGTGCGACTGATGTGTGTGTGGGGGTGGTGGCGAGAGGTGCCATGTAGTACTACTCACGCACCAATTTGTAGCCGCCTGGGTTAAAGCCCGCGGTTTTGGTGCGTGTTTAAAAACCGCCCTCTTAAGAGCTTTGCCGCCGTCGCCCAGTAAAACTTCTTATGAGCTTTCTCGCCGTTTACGGGTTAACAAAATTCTTGATTCTGGTTGGATCTTCATTTATGTACCTGTCTGTCCTCGGTCCTCGGTGTCGTCGGTGTCCTCGTTCTCGTCCCTGGTTGTCCTCGGTCCTCGCTGTCCTCGATCATCGTCCCTGGTGGTCCTCGGTCCTTGTTCATCGTCTCTTGTGGTCTTCGGTCCTTGATCGTCGTCCCTTGTAGTCCTCGGTCCTCGATCATCATCGTTAGTGGTCCACGGTCCTCGATCCTCGTCCCTGGTGGTCCTTGGGCCTCGATCCTTGTCTCTGGTGGTCCTTAGTTGGCTCTGCTTCTTTTTTGAAAAGCTTTTACTGCGTCGTCGTGAAGCAGGCGGCCAAATCTTGCTGCTCCCACCTGGTTTGGATGAACTCCATCCGCTACAAACAGATTATTTTTACAGTAGAAGTCATCCCAGGTATTGATGAATCCAATGTTTTCCTCCATGCAGAGTTCAGCCAGTCGACGATTTACGCTAGTGGCCATGTTGAAGAATCTGTTCTTCACACCGATCCTGGGAACGATCCCTGATATGATGACTCTATGTGACTTTTCCTTATACGTCTGAATCAGCTTTCGGTACTTGAGCATGAGGTCCTCCGATCGAGTCCGCTGCACATCATTAGATCCAACATGGATGACGTACATTGTGCATGAGAGAGAGAGAGAGAGAGAGAGAGAGAGAGAGAGAGAGAGAGAGAGAGTGAGTGAGAGTGAGTGAGTGATTCAAGGAGAGAGGGAGGGAGTGAGAAAGAGCGAGATATAAGATCAGAAAATTAGACATGAAACATTTACCTATTGAGCAATAATATGAAGACATTCAAACAAGACAAATAAACACACAATCGCTCAGAACATAAAACAAAAACTCTACAAATTCATCAAGTGAAGGATCTGTCGAGGATGACTGCAGATGAGAGAGAGAGTACAAAGTACAAAGGAAATCAAGCAACAACAGATCTAGTGACCCTTCTAGGCTGCTTGTCCTCCAAAACACTGAGGATCAAGTGTCCAAACAGTGGTTTAGAGTGGCTAAGGGAACATTGGAAAGGGAACTACTGCCCTGCCACTAACGTGGCAGGACTAGGAAGTTAGTAGGGGACATATGGGTTAGTACATGGATGACGTACATTGTGCGTGAGAGAGAGAGAGAGAGAGAGAGAGAGAGAGAGAGAGAGAGAGAGAGAGAGAGAGAGAGAGAGAGAGAGAGAGAGAGGGGGGGGGGGTGAATAAAGGATACGTCGAAGATGTCTTGAAAATTTTAGGGAAATGGGGCCGGGGTGTCTGATCTTCGTAGGTAAGAAATGGGTGGAGGGGGGGAAAGTGGGGTGGAGGAGGGAGGGGGGAGGTATAAACGGGAGGTAAAAAGTGCTGAAGGGGAGAGAGAGAGAAAGAGTGGCTTAAGTGAGGGGGGGAATGATAAAGGAAAAAGAAGTATATACAGTATATACAGTATATATAAATATATATATATATATATATATATATATATATATATATATATATATATATATAATGGAGGAGGTTATAAACACCAACTGTTAAAGGAAGTAATCCCAGGGAGAGATTTAGGTGGAGTAAAGGAATTGCTAGTCACCTTGCTTCACCGCCTAGCTTCTTTTGCTTCATTTTGTCAGGGCCTCAGTTACATAAAAAGTAATTCTAGTTTGTGTTCTTACCGCATATAAAACCACAATTACTACACACCGTACAGTAACTAAGCTCTTCTCCATTGTCTTCATATTTTGTCGTAGGGATGCGGTGCATCCCACCATCCGCCACTTCGGTGGTGCAACCACTGGTTTCTATTTTCAGAACACTCCTGTGCTCGGTATGCTTCCGGCCAGGGCCCCCATGGGGGTAAGGAAAATAACAACACCGTGGTGTAACTGCCGTCCGTGTAAGGGACTGCTCTGGGTCTGCCGTTACATTATTTATGGTCTTAACCCCTTCTGTATCATTAACATCTTGTTTAATTTATTCTGGCTACCGTACTATTAATACATTTTATTCAGTTTAGGAAGGATCTCTATCATAAGACTTTGAACGATCTCAATCAACCTTCTTAACTACCACAGATCTTTCCTAAGCTGCATAAAATCGTCTAGATATAGCTAGAATAAAATACATCAGACGTTGCTAGTACATAAAAGGTTAATCCACTTAGTGGGAATGTCACTGTGAAGTGTGGCAGTGTTGGCATGTCTGGGAGCTTAGAGGTGGTTTCTCCCATGGTGTTTCCTCTGAAAGTAATGCATTAGACTTATATTTATATATATATATATATATATATATATATATATATATTGTGTCGTATCTTGATCCTCAAGAGTGGTTAACTTGATGAATATAGATAGCACAGATATAATATTAAGGTATCAGTCAGCTGAAGGCAAAACAAAAGTAAAATCTAATAAAATTATTTCCTGTTGTTGCTTCCTTTCCTTTTGGATCTTAGGACTTTGTATCCTTTATTGACTGATACTCTTTAATTATGAACAAATACTGAAACTAATTAAAGTCATGTAGTATTTATAAAGAATTATTATTTAACCGAAGCTTAGTAGGCTATGGTTATGAACCGAATAAGTTATATCTAAAGAAGGACTATTAATTCTATAAAAAGTCTTGAATGATAAATATTGAGGTAAGAATATTTCTGTCTCTTCCCCTTTTTGAAATGAATAGCTAGTTTTCTTATATGTCGTTTTATTTATATTTAATGTAATTATTCTTGGTTCTTGTCTTACGTTCTTACGTTAATAGTATTATATTATTATTATCATCAGGATTAATATCAAAGACACATAAACAGTTAGATATATATATATTTAATAATTAGTTAAATGTATTTCTTAACCACGTAACATTGAGGTTTGATTATGAGTAAATTAAGTTACAGGATCGCTTCATAGATTCGATTCAGGTCTCACTCAAATAATATGAAAAGCAAAAATAATATTTTGAAGCAAAACAAAATTTCTTCAGCTTAGGAAATCACTAGAAGTAACATTAAAACAGCCATGTTAGTCTAAGGCGATATTACTAATAAGAGACAATAGTATCACCGTACTAAGCACCGTTAAGCAATGTAAGTTTAATTAAAAGAAAATGAAAGAACTCGTAAGTCTTAATATAAAACAATAGTATTACTTTTATCATAACCCAATTACTTGAAGAGTTGCTTTAGTCCACAACTTAGTTAACTAAAATAGTTAGGCACATAATAGTAGCGTTAACGTTAATTTTTCCTAATCAAATAGTTTAGTACATAATAGTAGCGTTAACGTTAATTCCCAATCAAATAGTTAAGTACATAATAGTAGCGTTAACGTTAATTCCCAATCAAATAGTTAAGTACATAATAGTAGCGTTAACGTTAATTCCCAATCAAATTGTTAAGTACATAATAGTAGCGTTAACGTTAATTCCCAATCACATATCTCACTAACCAACATAACTTAAGTGTTTACACCGAACACACTTAACACACACTTATATAATCTGACTGACAGTCACAAACCCATTATAATACTTCACCCCGTCTTCCTCCAGCTGCAAGCAAGTTCACCTTCCCAACTCCAAATGAGACTGATTTGAATGCCCACTACTCGGGTCTTATATACTAAACAATGATGGTGTAGGAACGAATCAGGAGGCGGTTGATGGTGCGCGCTCCAATCACAGCTCCTCGAGTTGCGTAGCAGGTGCGTGGTCCAATGGAGTCTCCTGGCGTCGATCATACGTCATAGCGTTGGGTCATCGAAGTAGTTTGCAGGGTCCCCCTATGATGCACGCAGGTGTAAAGGCTAGTTTGCTGGTATGCGGACGAGCTGGTTTCCCACTCGCTAGTTCGCTCGCTGGTCTGCTTCGCCGCCTGGGTAGTTTGGCACTCCTTCAACTCTTAATTCTAATTCTAAAATAAACATACAGGGCTCCGTATGTCAGACCTCCCCCCTAGAAAAGAGTTTAAGGAGTATAGTACATAATATTAAACATAATACATAAATAGATTCACCACCAGATTGGCAACAGCAAGATTATAATGAGGATATAATAAGGATATCACCTAAAGTAGGCAACGTCTCCAGGTACCACATCAGAACATAGCCGGAACGTAGCTGGAGCGCTATTCGAACTGCAAGGCATCTCACAGCTGAAGGCTTGAAAGCGCACTACTAAAGCATGATATTTACCTCGCTACAAGGGAGAGCTAATTGCCAAAATCCTCTCATTAAGTTTATCATACTGCTGTAGGAGGCCAACCTGGTAAATGTAATCTTTGATCCGTGGCATTGGGTAGGTATCGTTCTTTGTGACAGCATTAACTTGCCTATAGTCCATACATAACCTATGGCTCCCGTCTGGCTTTGGCACAAGTATGACCGGACTACTCCACTGGCTTAAGGCCCTTGTGATCATCTCGTTTGATAACATGAAATCAAGCTTGACCTGCAGTATGCTCCTGCGTTGTGGTGAGACATGGTAGGGGGATAGTTTAATGGGAGTTGCATCCCCTACATCGATGTCGTGCAAGGCCAAAGAAGTGAGCCCTGGAGTATCACGGAACACACTGGGAGACTGAGATAAAACAGAGATTAGTTGGTTCGCTTGGTCAGAGGGAAGATGACATAGTTTAGATGGTAATTCCCCCCCAAGCTACTGAATTATACTGAAAGTTGGATAGGCTACATGACAAGTCAAAGTCTGCATGGATACCTTCAGGCTCTGGAACAGTCTGTTGCGGGTCAGTAAGAGAACTGAAGACTTCGTCCGCATCAGGCTGTCCACAGGTCCTGACATTCACTGCCGCAGTGGGAGAATCTGGAGGAGAGGAATCAGGGGACCTATGGTAGGGTTTCAACATATTTATATGGAATACTTGCGTGGGCTTTCTCCTGTCTGGGGTAGTTACTAGATAATAGGTAATGCTCACTCTCTGAATGATCTTATATGGGCCCCTGAACTTGGCAGATAAAGGTTGGCCAAAAAGGGGGAGCAGGACCAAAACCTCATCACCGGGCTGAAACTCCCTCTCATGGGCTTTTCTGTCATACCAGGTCTTCATGGAGCTTTTAGCCACTGTCAAGTTTCGAGCTGCAAACTCACATGAAGATCTCAGCCGGGTTTTGAAATCTGAAACATACTTGAGGAGGTTTTGGTTCCCCTCCTGGCCAACTAGGCTATCCTGCAATAGTTGCAAAGGACCTCTTACCTGGTGACCGAAAACTAGCTCATTAGGAGAAAAACCCAAGGGATTCAGTTGGAACCTCACGAGTAGCTAATAAAAGAAAAGGTACCCCCTTATCCCACTCAACTCCGGTCTCTGTACAATATTTACGCAACATTCCTTTTAATGTCTGATGATATCGTTCGAGAACCCCTTGACTCTCTGGGTGGTAGGTGCTAGACTTAACATGCTCGATACCCGACTCCTTCAGGGACTGCTGAAAAATGTTAGAGGTAAAATTAGTTCCTTGATCACTTTGCACCTCATTGGGGAAACCCATTCTGGTGAAGAATTTGAGCAGTTCCTTGATGACAGTTGGAGCAGAGGTAGGCCTTAAGGGTATAGCCTTTGGGTAGCGAGTTGCCATGTCCATAATAGTTAATAAATAATTGTTACCTTGGGAAGTCTTAGGCAATGGGCCTACAATGTCCACTACCACCCGAGTAAAAAGGATTCTCGAAGACGGGCAAGGGCACCAGAGGATGTACAGCCACCTTCTGATTGGGTTTTCCTGTCATCTGGCAAGTGTGACACACTCTATAAAACTCCACTACATCTGCACGCATTCCTGGCCAGTAAAAGTGGGCTCTGATTCTGTCTAGAGTTTTTCTCACACCTAGGTGTCCTGCCAATGGTATACAATGTGCCATTTCCAAGATATCTCTACGACATGGTTTGGGGACTACTACTTGATGGACGTCCCAGGCCCCGTCATCGATTGGTCTGTGTGGCTGTCTCCATCTACGCCACAATATTCCTTCTTTGAGGTAGAAACATTCACCGCCCTCCTTCTCACATTCCTCTTCACTCACGGCCCTGGCAGCTAACTCCTTGCATTCACTATCATCTCTCTGTAGCTCTACCAGGCCACTAGGACAATTCGGAGGGGTTTCATGGTCATCGTTAGGGTCAAGATGAGCCATAAAGGTGTCAGATAAATCCACCTCAGTCACATCATCAGGCACAGTTGGAGCGTCATTCACACTCTCATCATCCCTTTCATCAACTCTTACATTCGGTACATTTCTGTCTGAGGGAACTGCTACTTGAGACATTGAACGTGTGACAGCACACACAGGGAACACAGTTGGCATCTCATTTTCGAGCTCACCGGTTAGTGGCTCGTTAACAGGGGAAAGTGACAAAATGGGGTCTGGTCGGACCTTCTCACCTGCTACATCATTCCCCAAAAGGAGTGTTACCCCGGGCACAGGGATATCTTGGTACCTACAGAAAGCTATGGTGGCCTCACCCTGTAGTAACTCACATTCAATTTCGCCTTTTACCAAGTATGCATAAAATTGGCCTCCAGCACCTCTCATTACAACTGGTTCGTCAGGTGGGCACTCAGTGTAAGGATTCACCATGAGGGTGCTAGTAGAACCTGTGTCTCTCAGAATTTTTACCTCATGCATACAACCATTTAATCTCACGTTGCCAGATGAAATAAAGGGACGGTAACTGTCCTGCACTGATGGTGAAATTATTATTGGCTTAACCCTAGTGGGTTGCACCACGCATGCTACTACACCCCTGTCTAGATGGTTTACGTTAGCTGCTAGGTACTCCTTCTGTCGGGAGTCCTCTATTAAAGGAACTTTTGGTGCTAGGTACTCCTTCTGTCGGGAGTCCTGCATTAAAGGCACATATGGAGTTTGAGATACGGCGGCAACAGTCTGCCCCGATCTCTCTGTTCTCTCCTTGGTCCAGCACTGATAAGCTAGGTGGCCTCTCTTGCCACAAAAAGTACATACTTTAGGGGATACGGGAACGTTCCCTCTTTGAGCATTACTATTACTTTGGGCCCCACCTCTGTTACCATTGCCCTGAGCCACATTTTTAGTTGGGGGAACAATTCTATGTTGGCTAGCTGGGGAAGACGTTACAGGCTTGTGACTGGGTCGGTCAGATTTGTGATTGGGATACTTAAAATTAGAACTAGAATTATCGTAGGGCTTCTTTCCATGGAATTTGTTGTTGAGCACGTATGTGTCAGCCATGTCAGCGGCGTCGGCAAGACAATCTACCTTTTCCCCTTTAAATGATAGGATACAGAAGAATCAATTTTCCATAGGAAATTTTCTAACAGGACCAACTCCTTCAGATCGTTGTAGCTTGTGACTTTCTTACTCTTGACCCAATGATTGAAAGTTTTAGTCATGGTCCTGGCAAATACCTTATGGGTTTCTTCTATTTTCTTCTGGTTTTTACAGAAAGATTGCCTGTAAGCCTCAGGCTGCAATTGATATGTTTTTAGGATAGCTTCTTTGAGATTGTCAAAATCCTGCCTAACCTCTGCTACTTCTGACAAATATGTGGCTCGAGCCTGCCCTGTCAAAACGGTTTGTAACATAAAAGGCCATTGATCTCTTGTCCACTTCATACCTCCAGCAACTTCCTCAAACAAAACAAAGAAATCCTGCACATTATCCTCAGTGAAAGGTGGAATGACACTGGTCATAGTTAATCCCAGAGGGGGAGCAATTACGGAAGCATTTGTATCGACATTTAGTTGAGCTATACGATATTGATATTCACATTGTTCGGTCGTTGCTCTGGCTTTTATGCTGGCTTCTTCGGTATTTGCTCTGGCTTTTATGTTGGCTAGTTCTATACTTGCTCTGGCTTGTTCGGCATTTGCTTCGGCATTTATTTTCATTCTGGCTAGTTCTAGTTCGAATATTTGATCACCTGTCAAACCAGGTGGCAATTGTACATCAAGTTGGCTAGGTTACTCGGGATCCCACCAACTGCTCCGTCACCCTCCTCGCCTTCTACAGGGAACAGGTGGGTTTTTATGGTCTGAGCCACCTCTACTTTAGACATGTTTGAGACAGTTAATTGGAGATGTGAGGCAAGCACTTTCAGTTCGGATTTTGACAGACAGTCAATATCAGGGGCTGTGGGTTCTGATTCTATGAAAAGTCGAGCATCTTCGTCATTAATTAGATGAGGCATGATTAATATTTGATTTTTAAGTAGTGAAACGGTAATGAAACTGAGTGAAACTGTATGAAACGAATCCTGGCAAGGTCGCCACTCTTCTGTTACGTATCTTGATCCTCAAGTGGTTAACTTGATGAATCTAGATAGCACAGAGATATATATTAAGGTATCAGTCAGCTGAAGGCAAAACAAAAGTAAAATCTAATAAAATTATTTTTCCTGTTGTTGCTTCCTTTCCTTTTGGATCTTAGGACTTGGTATCCTTTATTGACTGATACTCTTTAATTATGAAAAAATACTGAAACTAATTAAAGTCATCTAGTATTTATAAAGAATTATTATTTAACCGAAGCTTAGTAGGCTATGGTTATGAACAGAATAAGTTATATCTAAAGAAGGACTATTAATTCTATAAAAAGTCTTGAAAGGTAAATATTGAGGTAAGAATATTTCTGTCTCTTCCCCTTTTTGAAAATTGAATAGCTAGTTTTCTTATATGTCGTTTTATTTATATTTAATGTAATTATTCTTGGTTCTTGTCTTACGTTAATAATATTATATTATTATTATCATCAGGATTAATATCAAAGTCACATAAAAAGTTAGATATATATTTAATAATTAGTTAAATGTATTTCTTAACCACGTAACATTGAGGTTTGATTATGAGTAAATTAAGTTACAGGATCGCTTCATAGATTCGATTCAGGTCTCACTCAAATAATATGAAAAGCAAAAATAATATTTTGAAGCAAAAAGAATTGTCTTCAGCTTAGGAAATCACTAGAAGTAACATTAAAACAGCCATGTTAGTCTAAGGCGATATTACTAATAAGAGACAATAGTATCACCGTACTAAGCACCGTTAAGCAATGTAACTTAATTAAAAGACAATGAAAGAACTCGTAAGTCTTAATATAAAACAATAGTATTACTTTTATCATAACCCAATTACTTGAAGAGTTGCTTTAGTCCACAAGTTAGTCAACTAAAATAGTTAGGCACATACTAGTAGCGTTAACGTTAATTTTTCCCAATCATATAGTTTAGTACATAATAGTAGCGTTAACGTTAATTCCCAATCAAATAGTTAAGTACATAATAGTAGCATTAACGTTAATTCCCAATCAAATAGTTAAGTACATAATAGTAGCGTTAACGTTAATTCCCAATCAAATAGTTAAGTACATAATAGTAGCGTTAATGTTAATTCCCAATCACATATCTCACTAACCAATAATAACGTAAGTGTTTACACCGAACACACTTAATATACACTTATATAATCTGACTGACAGTCACAAACCCACTATAATACTTTACCCCATCTTCCTCCAGCTGCAAGTTCACCTTCCCAACTCCAAATGAAACTGATTTGAATGCCCACTACTCGGATCTTATATACTAAACAATGATGGTGTAGGAATGAATCAGGAGGCGGTTGATGGTGCGCGCTCCAATCACAGCTCCTTGAGTTGCGTAGCAGGTGAGTGGTCCAATGGAGTCTCCTGGCGTCGATCATACGTCATAGCGTCGTCATAGCGTCGGGTCATCGAAGTAGTTTGCAGGGTCCCCCTATGACGCAGGCAGGTGTGAAGGCTAGTTTGCTGGTATGCAGACGAGCTGGTTTCCCACTCGCTAGTTCGCTCGCTGGTCTGCTTCGCCGCCTGGGTAGTTTGGCACTCCTTCAACTCTTAATTCTAATTCTAAAACAAACATACAGGGCTCCGTATGTCAGAATATATACTGTATAGAGGGGGGGGGGGCCCCGGGGGGGAGAGAGAAGGGGAACCGGAAAATCTGATCCCTGGGACGAATATTGGTAGTAAGAAATTGAGAAGAAACTGATGAGAGGGAGAGAGAGATAGCAGAATGTTGGAAGCATGTAATAGAGAGGAAGCATAATGCAGAATGAGATGAGAGATTAAAGGGTCGAAAGGAGATAATTAGCAAGACGATGATATATAGAAGACTAAAAGAGGGAAACAAAGGGAATTGGAGAGACAAAGAGAAGGGAAAAGGAGTGAAGAAAAGGAAGGAAAAGGATGGAGAAAATGAAGAAAAGAAGGGAAAATTATGAAGAGATTTAAGAAAAAGAAGGAAAAAGGACGTAGTAGATGAAGGAATAATAATAACAATAACATAGTGAGCCTGAACTGTACTATATTTTGAGGAAGAAATTTTATAAGTTCTATCTATCTATCTATTGCCTGACGCCATGATCCCCGAAGGTGTGGCCACGAACGAACTGCCCCCCATGCACATCTGTCCCCAGTCAGTCGACGTCCCTCCTCCCAACCAGCACCGCCTTCATTCATATACTTCCTCACTCCATCTTTCCACCTCTCCCTCTCTGTCCTTCCACCTCGCTCTCGTACGCCCTCTTAGTCATTCTCTCGCTTCCCATACGTTCCATATGGCCGAACCATCTCAAGTTGTTCCTTTTCACACTTTCCAGCACATCTACCTTCACACCACACCTCCTTCTTACTTCCTCATTCGTCTGTCTATCCCTCCATGTAACTCCGCACGCACTTCTCAAGTAACTCATTTCCACCGCTCTCACTCTTGGTCTGAATCTCTTCCCGAACGTGCATGCTTCGCTTCCGTAAGTTAGTGTCGGGATTACCACACAGTCATGCAAGGTCTTCTTCACTTCCATACTGACCACTCTATTTCTTGTTACTGCTTTCAACGTTCCTACAACCTTACTAGAATTAATGGATGGGGACAAAAGAATCTAGTTTCCTTTAATGCACAGAAAACCAAGTACATTCAATTTTCTAACCGACAGAATCTCACTGACTCCCATATATTTTTTAATGATGTAAATATTCCCACTTCCCCTAGTATTGACATTCTCGGTGTAACATTAACTACTAACTTGAGCTGGACACATTATGTTAGAAGCATTGCTAAGAATGCCTCTAAAAAACTGGGACTCCTGTACAGAGTTCGAGAATTCTTCACTGACGAGCAGTTGGCCGTAATATATAAAAGTCATGTGCGTTCTCAGATGGATTACTGTTCACCTGTGGGGTGGAAGTGGAGTGGTTGCATTGAGGCAGTTCGACAAAATTCAAAATAAAGCTATTAGATTAATCAATAACCCTGCAATCACACAGGACCTTCCTACATTATCCATACAAAGAAACATTGCATCCCTTGCATTATTCTACAGATATTTTCACAGCAATTGTTCCGAGGAACTTGCTTCAATTGTGCCGCCTCTCCACATCTTTCCCCGTAGAACTAGGGCAGCTGAGAGCGCCCATGAATTTACACTTTCTCTTCCACAATGCAGAACTTCTGCTTATCAGAATTCATTAATCCCCAGAGCTACTACTCTTTGGAATTCACTTCCCTCGAATTGCTTTCCACAAACTTACAATTTACAAATGTTTAAATCCAGTTGTTACAAACATTTTATGAATGGAGGATGCCTTTAGGCACATGGACCTTTTCGTTTTATCTGTGTTTTTCCTTCCTCCGTTCATTGTCTCTTAACCTCTGAAGTGCGCATTGGGGTAATTAGACACCTCTCCCTGTGCGCATGTATTTGAGGTGTTTCCGTCACTAAAATATTCATTGTACCATTAATAGCATTAATACTTATCCATATGCACCTATTATGGGTTGATTATAAAGGTATTAACCTGAAACAACAATAAAACGAGTGAAAACAGCGTTTGGATGGTCAAAATCGGAGATATAGCCCGCGAGTTGTATAATGTATGGGTGAGGCAAGCTGCTTTCCCGCCAATTTCCCCCAAGGCCACTGAGACACAGTCGATCGATACGCTCTCTCTCTCTTGCATTCGCTTGCTATCAGTGATGACCACACCCTGCAACCGGATTTCTAATGTTAGCACGAAAATATACCTCAGAATAAGGGAATAACAGGGAAAATAGGTGATAACTGAAGGAGAGGAGGAAAGTGGGGAAGGAGGGCAGGTAGAGGACTGAGATTTTGCATGGCCCAGGGGCCCAAAAAAAAAAATTAAATCAAAAAATAAATAAAAAAAATATGTTTTTTTCGATGTCAAAAGTTGATTTTGTTTTTTCTCTGACTCTTAAGAGTCTCCCCGCAGTCCGCCGGGGGAACTCTTAAGAGTCTCCCCGCAGTTCCCGGGTTAAAAAAAAAAAAAAAAAAAAAAACTCTTCCCCTGTTGCACCCTCTCCCTCACTTCTTCATCCATAGTCCCATCTTTACTCAACACACTGCCCAGATACTTAAAAGAGCTGACGATCTCCATAGCCTGACCGTTCAACTTCACCTCACACTCTGTGACTTCACCCCTTTCGAAGACGATAACCTTGCTCTTCCCCGCATTTACCTTCAAATTCCGTTTTTCGCACACTGTTCCAAACTCATTTACCAGACCCTGCAACTCCCATTCATTATCGCTCATCAGAGCTGTATCATCCGCGAACAGCAGTGTAGGCAGCTTCCACTCATTTCCCTCCCTATTCAGCGATACACCAACATCCACTGCTCTTCCTAGTATTTCATTCATGACTCCACGGGGACATCACACACCCCTGTTTCAACCCAACATTCAGGTCAAAGAACTCGCTCTGCTCATTCTCTACACGTACTGCCGCTTTTGCACCCTCATACATGCTCTCCACTGCTTTCAGAAACTTGCCATCTACTCTGTATATTCTAAGTACTTTCCATATGCCTTCTCTATCCACTCTGTCATAGGCCTTCTCCAAGTTCATAAAGGCAAGATACACCTTTTGTTGCTTCTCCAGATATTTCTCCACAACACAATTCAGGGTAAAAATCTGATCTACACATCCTCTTCCCTTCCTAAAACCTCCCTGCTCATGGCCTATCCATTTCTCTATTTTCCCTCTCACTCTCTCAATCATACCCTACTGTACACCTTCCCTACTACGCTAGGGGAGGCTGAACCCTCCGCTGAGCCCAGAGATCAAAATTTCGAATTTTTGTGTTCTTGTTCTATAATGCTTCTTTAAGGGGAGCGTCCGGCTCATACTCGTAATAGTGCTCAAAACGGCAATATTGCGCAACCCGATATATGGCATCATCACCCATCCCTCTGTCTTCAGTTAAAATCCTGAGGCAATATTCCGTCTGGAAGCATGTTATTTCTGGGCTAGTTTAAAGTTTTCGCGGGTCGCGGGTCGCGCAGACGCGTAGAAAATGCATTATGGGTTTCGGATCTGCAAAACAAAAAAACTAAAACCATGAATTTTTGGTGAAAATATGACGTTCTTAGATATTTTGCCTAACAGTATCTGGTACTCAACCCGGGTAACAACGAAGGGTGTGGTGGTGGTGGAGGAGAAAGAGCAGTGTGGTCCAAGCCGCGAGAGAGGTAGGGTGCGGCTGGCCAGCTGGCTTGCAACAGCTCTCGTGCCTTAGTACCTCACGTAAGAAAGTTCACTTGTCGGCGCAATTCTGACGTAACCAAACATGCTACAACAATGTTTCTGGTGTCATTGGAAAGGGCATGAAATTCTCTACAACTCCACGTCGCTATTTGTTTTTATTTCTTTCCCATTTCGACACACAACCCCGAGACATTTGTCACCTAATTTGTACCTAATTTGTACCTAATTGTAAATGCCCTAATTCTACAATTAGATACGAAATGGAAAAAAGTATCAACGTACAATTGAAACTACACCTATTGTTAGTACCCCCAATGCATTAAAACAATCAAGCAACAACATTTAAATGAGATTTTGATTTTACAAAAAGTCATAAATTTACACACCTAACTCAAAAAATTATTGTCCTAGAGAATTAAAATTTTGGAAATTTCTTAGTTGTTAGGTCCCCTATACGTGTACAAAATCTTATGAAATACAGACAAAATCCACTGACACGTTCTAGAGTAAAGCCGGACGCTCCCCTTAAACATAGGAGAATAGCATAGGAAGGAACAAAAAAACATATCGCATCCATAATCCCCCGGGCCGGGGGTTTGACCTCGACCCCCGAAAAACTAAAAAAAAATCTTTCAGCCACCCAATTTTTGTTTTTGTGTCTGTAGTCTAAAGGGCTGCTGTAAGCAATAGAAATGATCATATGAGGGCATAAACACCCATATGACATCCCAAGGGCCCCCCAAAGGGGGCCCCAATATCATGGATTTTGGTAAAAAATTCTCTCATACAATCTGTGAAGCATGCCCCTGACGAAAATTTTGTTTAGTTGGTCATTAAACTCGATCTTCTATGTGCGCGCTATGGTAGAAAATGGAAGCTAAGGAGGACTATTTTATCTGCCCCAAAAATAATTTTGACTGATGAAAATCTATGAATTTCAGTAGTTTGCTATAATTTTTTGGCACTTACGAGTGCATCTATATTTTTATGTATTGCTCAAATGCATTCCCCTTCTAAATAGAGTACATAGGGGTACATAGGAACGCCTGTACGTTTAGATAATTGCCGTTTTGCCGAAAATATCTGAGTTTTGACCATTTTAGAGTCAAATCAGCTGTAACCCAAAAATAATTATGTAATATATTTTTTTCAGCACCTTCTATTATTCAATAGGGGTATATTTAAACGCTACATTGTAAGGGATGCTTGTACGCTATGCCATGCAAAAAAAAAAAATGGGAAATTTGAACAATTTGGAGTGACTAGATGATTTTACGAAAGTGCAATGAAATTTGGCGCTCGCGCGCGTGCACGCGCACATAGAGAGCTGATTTTTTGTCAGCGAGTCTTAGTATATCCATTTGTAATAAGATGGTATAATGCCAGAAACACAATCTCTTATACAGGCTGACTTGGGGGTGTAAGGGTCAGCCTCCCCTTATTAAATGACATATTCCTCGGTGGTTACCACACACTCCTCTTTCCCCTTTGCCCTTATATAGGGGGACTATTATGCCAGTCTTCCAGTCATTGGGTGCTGCATTCCCCGTCTCCCATGCTAGTTTGCAAATTTTCCATACCCATTCGATCACTATATCACCACCATACCTCAACATTTCCCCACACACTCCATCTGTTCCTGGTGCTTTCCCCAACTTCACTCTTTTCATAGCTTCCCACACTTCTGACCTCCTGATCCCCACCTCCTCCTCCACTACTTCTCCTCTTCTCCCTCCCATACCATATCCAACTATGTTTGCTGGCTCTTCATTCCTTACATTTAGCAACTCATTGAAGTACGGTACTCCCTCCATCTTTCGACTCTCTTGCTTCTCAGCTAGCATTCTCCCATTCTTATTTTTCACACCCTTACTGTTTCCCTTGCTACCTTCCCTAACTTTCTTGACTTCTTTCCAGAAAAGTTTCTTGCACTCCCTCCATTTTACACTCAGATTCCTTCAGAATTCCTCATCTACTCTTCTCTTACTTTCCTTCACTACTCTCTTCATCACTCTCTTTCTCTCCACGTATCTCGCTCGTTTCTGCCTCTCCAAATCTTCATTCCCTCTACTACCCAACCACTATCTATACGCTTTATTCTTGTCTTCCACAACTATTTTTACCTCTTCTGTCCACCATGCTGTACCTTTCACTCACGTCCCTCTTCTCCTCACTCCACACACCTCCTCACATGCTGCACAGATCTCTTCCTTAAACACCTTGCTTATCTCCTCCACTTCCTCCATATCTTCCAGGTCGAACCCACCTAGTCATCTTTCTACTGCTCTCCTGTAGGCTACTCTTCCCTGATTTCCTCCTCCTGTAGCCTCTCCACCCTCCTCACCATTCCACATTATACTCGAAGAAAAAATCAGAAATATATGTGTACCGAATAATAGAACATTATAGGTAGAACAAAGGGAGTACAAAGGAAATCAAGCAACAATAGTCCAGCGACCACTCAAGGCTGCTTGATTGCATTTGTAAATGAATACAGTTTTGTTTGTTCTGTTTGTCTATTATATTACTAACAACTGTCCCCTACTAACATCTCCTAATCCTGCCACGGATATTTGTCCCAGGGCAATCTTCCCTTTCCATTTTCCCTTACCCACTCTAAACCACTGTTTTGACACTTGACCATCAGTGTTTTGGAAGACAAGCAGCCATGAAGGGTCACTGGATCTGTTGTTGCTTGATTTCATTTGCACTCCTTTGTATACTGTGTGTGTACTTTTCTGTGTGTACCGGTAAGTGTTTATATATTGTGTGTTTGTGTGTGTATGTAGTGTTTTTTTTTTGTTGGGGGCGTTGATAGTGAATGTGCTTGGCTGGCTATGCTATATATGGGTATACATGCTGTGTTTGTACAAAGGAGTACAAAATAAATCAAGCAACAACAGGTCTAGTGACCCCTCTAGGCTGCTTGTCCTCCAAAACACTGCGGATCAAGTGTCCAAACAGTGGTTTAGAGTGGGTAAGGGGAAATTGGAAAGGAAACCACTGCCCTGGAACTAATGTCCGTGGCAGGACTAGGAAGTTAGTAGGGGACAGATGGGTTTGTGTGTGTATGTGTAATATATGAGTGTTGTACCGGGTATGTATGTTTTTATCTATCACTGGGGATCATATAGTGTATGGTGTTGAGTATAGTGCAATATAGTTTAGTGTATAGCGTAGTTTGGTGTATGTTGTCTAGTATAGTGAAGTATAGGCCTAGTATGAATCTAATTACAAACCGCCAGAACTCCAATTTACACAAGAGCTCTCACTTTTTTATTTAGTCCACTCTACTCCCCCCTTGACACTCACACACACACTCTCTCTCTCTCTATTTATATCTCCTCTCCTCTCCCTCTCTTTTTTCCTCTTCATTTCCTTCTCTTTCCCTCTCTCTCATAGTCTCCCTCTTTCTCCCTCTTAATTATCTCTCTCTCTCTCTCCTCTCTCTTTCTTCCCTTTCACACTCTCTTGTTTTCTCTAATCTCCCTCTTGTCTCTTTTTCTCCTTCACTTCCACACACTCCCTCCCTCTCTCTCTCTCTTCCAGTCTCTTTCACACACTCCCTCCCTCTCTCTCTCTTTCACTCTCTTTCCTTCCGTCTTCCTCTCTCTCGTCCTCCTTTACTCACACTCCCTCTCTTTATCTATTTTGACTCTCTCCCTCTTCCCTCAGACTCCCTCTCCCACTCTTCTCACTTTAACCATGTTTCCTTCTATCCCCCTTCCCCCATATTATTTTTAAAGTATCTCCACCATAATACCTTTTTACGTTATTTACATGTTTTATTTATGCGTGTATGTCAATTACGTCGCCCTTTTCTTAGCCTGGCTGGTAATATACTGGGTTTATTATCCTCTCGCAGAAAAATCAGGCCCATAGCAGCTGGTGTCTCCATATTTACTACCATTTCTCTGCATCACAGTATCATCATCTCAGGCATTCTCCCCAAGATCGACGCACCTGACAAATTCTACGACAAGGCCTTCAGCAAAAATAGCCGACTAAAATATTTGTGTCTGAGGGAGAAGTTGAATTCATCAACCTCTGGGACAACTTCTACAACCAGCCTACTCTGTTCCGCAAGGATGGCACTCATCTAAACCCTGTGGGTTCAGCACGCATGGGTCGTCTCCTACACGAAGCAGTCCGCAGCCATGGATCAAAAAACGCCATCCGAGAAGAAGCAGCAGTGACATAAATCATCCAACGCCAAGCAAAAAACAGAGGCAACCGAGGACCACCAGCGATAAGGACCGAAGACAGCGAGGACCGAGGACAGCCATGAACATAAATGTAGATCCGACAAGAACCAAAAATATTATTAAAGAGCGTTCCGTGAGTTCTAAAATAACAAATTTAAAGGTTTTCTATGCAAACGCTCGTAGCATACGCAATAAATTTTCAGATGTAGAGGAGCTAGTGTTTACAGAAAATTATGATGTGATTGGCATAACAGAATCTTGGCTCAATACAGAAGATAGAGACTTTTTAGCAGGGTATTCACTTCCCGGTTATGTAATGTTTGAGAAAAGCCGAATAAATCGAAATGGAGGTGGCATTTTACTTTATATCAAAGAAAGTCTTAACCCTACCCTCTTGTCAAAACCTCAAATTGTGAACGTCGACACATCTTTTGTGGTAATAAAGAATAATAAAGGTACAAAAATAATACTTGCGTTAATATACAGACCTCCAGCTCAATCAGTGCAAACTGACCGAGAAATTTACGAACAAATTGCAGATGTAAGTAACTCACAAGAAACCGTAATTGTTGGCGACTTTAATTTACCTGTGACCAAGGGGGGCGATACTCTTACTTCACACTCCGGACATGACTTGTATGCGAACTCGCTTTATCAATTTGTTCGAACGCCGACCCGTGGTAATAATGTTCTTGACATTGTACTTGCAACAAAAGAATAATTGATAGAGAATTTGAATGTTGGTGATGAATTCAGTAACAGCGACCATCGTACGATAACTTTCACTTTAAAGTTTACTAGTAACGAACCAAATAGTAGCATCGAAAAAGTCCCTAATTTCAAGAAAGCAAACTTCCATAAACTTAGAGCTATGTTTAACCCTTAACTAGAGGCGCGCAACATAAGTCGAGTATAATAAATCTGGACTATCTGGCGGCGCGCGACATAGGTCGTGTGGCAATTTCAGCACGTAATGTTGCTGAGAGAGAGAGACAAGTGGTGGCAGGAGAGTAGCGAGCGTATGACTGCTCCAGACCACCGCGGCGAACCTACTGACACGAATCCCACCTCCTCCCTCCCTCTCTCACTCGCTACATACTGAATTGTATGGGGAGAGTACCGAATTACATGCTTTTTGCACTCGTGTTGCGCGGTTGTTGCAAGAAAACTAGCCGTCATAAAAGGATCGTTATGGTGTCATTGGAAAGCTCTGTTTATGCCCTTTCAGGGATAGATACTTGTTTTACGCTCTGGGTCTTATTTAGGCATGAAAATTATCACGTAAACAGCCCTATTTTGGCTAAAAACACCCCGCTGGGCGGGACATATAAATAGACCGCTAGCCCGCTAATAAGGTGTTAAAGAAACTGACTGGAGCTTTTTAATTAACAATAACGACATAAATACATCTTGGAAGTTATTCGAAACCACTTACCTAAAAGCAGTGCAAGACTGCATACCATCGAAAATACGGCGTCCAGGCCATAATAATAAGCCCAAATGGTGGAATATAGATATTTCAAACTGCCTGCTTGCTAAACAATTTGCTAATGATAGATTAAAATCCTCACAAAATGACGACGGGTGAAATTTGTAGAGCTACGACGCAAAGCCAAAAAGTTAATAAAGCAAAGTAAAAAGACCTTAGAGTTACATATTGGGAATCAAAATAAAACAAACCCGAAGGAATTCTATAGTTATATCAGAAAGAAAAAAGTAGTTACTTCAACTGTTGGACCGTTAGTCGATGAAAATGGAGAATACACCAAAGACGAAGTACAAATGAGTAATGCCCTCAATACCTTCTTTGCATCAGTTTTTACAACAGAAGACCTCAGTGATATCCCTACACCATCGCCGATTCAGATTGATAATTCAGATGTTCTAAGCAATATCACCGTTACAGAGAGAGAAGTATTGAATTGTTTAGATAAACTCAAGGTAAATAAAACGCCTGGACCTGATACAATCTCGCCTAGAGTTCTAAAGGAAGCTAAGGAT
Organism: Lithodes maja; assembly: GCA_037953745.1. Classification (NCBI taxonomy): domain Eukaryota; kingdom Metazoa; phylum Arthropoda; class Malacostraca; order Decapoda; family Lithodidae; genus Lithodes; species Lithodes maja. The sequence continues at coordinate 700 of JBAKBP010029955.1, read as the reverse complement.
GAGCTCTCCAAACCACTGACATTACTATTCAATAAATCCTTGCAGTCTGGAACTATGCCTGATCAGTGGAAGCTAGCCAACGTAACACCGATGTTCAAAAAAGGCAGCAAATCCCTACCCAGTAACTATCGTCCAATTAGCTTAACCTCAGTTGTATGTAAAATGCTAGAAACGGTCATACGAGACAGACTCGTAAATCACTTAGAGGAAAATAACATACTTAAAGATACTCAACACGGCTTTCGTAAAAAACGTTCCTGTTTAACAAACCTCTTAGACTTCTTCCACGATATCCTCAACCTCTACGATGAGAGTAAAGCTGTAGATATTATATACCTTGATTTTCAAAAGGCCTTTGACAAAGTTCCCCACAAACGTTTACTGCTAAAACTAAAAGCGCATGGAATACAAGACGGTGTGTTGAAATGGATAGAAAATTGGCTCAGCGACAGAAAGCAAAGAGTAGTCATAAACGGTAAGGCATCTAAATGGACCAATGTAAGTAGCGGGGTACCCCAGGGATCGGTACTAGGACCAATTCTCTTTCTAATTTACATCAACGACATAGATGAGGGTCTCACCTGTACAATCTCAAAATTTGCTGACGATACAAAAATTGCAAATAGCGTACTCTCAAAAGAACAAGTTGACGATATGCAACACAATCTAGATAAATTGTCATGTTGGGCCCAAATTTGGC